>JAECUM010006978.1:0-16995 GCA_016617855.1 Megalonaias nervosa
ATTTATTTTTATTTATTGGTAAAGGGGGCTCGTAGTTGTTTATTTCTTTCAATAGCCTTGCTCAGCTATCTGTTAACATTCCATCTATCCGTCCACACTGGGCAATAACACCGTGGGAAGTCATTCCCTAGTTAACGAACGCCAAATCAGTTAAGGAGGCTTTATTGTTTTAAAGCCCCCCGTTACAAAGTGGGGGTCTATCGTCCAGGATATTTTGAACAGTGGATAGCAGATCTGAGCATATATTGAATAGAAATATAGTACCAAAGCAGTGATAACTTTGTTTATTATTTAAATAAGGAATTACGAGTGTGAATTGAGTCAATATCTATGCAATTTTGTAATTTGTGCATGCCATTGTTGAGATTTTCTTTAATGTTTGTTATGACATTGTAAGAAATTAAGATTCCGTACCTGAACCGCTTATAGCGTGGTCGTTGTCTGAATTCAAGTAATTCAGAAGCAGTATTGCCTTTAGTTACTCTTGTGAGAAGAGATAATTAAGGAAGTCTCGGTGGAGTAATTTGCACTTGTTGGTGCGAGCAAGCTGAATTTGGGGAAAATTCAGAATTTTGTACTGCCAAAAGCTGTTAGGTTACTTTTGAGTGATTTTAAGTAAGTCTGTAGGTTAAGACTTTACTAGGATAGAATATGGGTAAGTATTCTTAGGGAAGCTGTTTCCTGTAAGGCAGTAAAAGGTTAGTGAGTACCAATCTAGGTAAGTTGGTTGGTGATACAGTCGAGTAGACTAGGATGGCATCTGATAGGCAGTTAGTCAGAGAATATAAATCTATAGGTCGTGAAGAATTAGGTTATGAAGGGACCAAATTAGCGGAATTTGTAGAGCGGAGTCTCGAGGAATACAGAGAACAGCAGGCGGCAGAAAAAGAAAGAATGAGACAAGCCAAGGAGAAAGAAAGAGACAAGCCGAGGAAAAGGAAAGAATCAGAGAAGCCGAGGAAAAAGAGAAAGAAAGAATCAGACAAGCCGAAGAAAGTAATAAAGATAGAGAAATTGAGTTAGCCAGATTGCAAGCCGAAGAAAGAACCAGGGAGAGAGAACATGCGTTAGCCATGGAGAGACTAAGGATCGAAGCGGAATCTAGGAGGGGCGAAGAACTGAATGAACATTCAGGACCCTCAAGCAAAAGATCTGAGGATAGACGTATCGTCCAGATAGCCATGCCGATGTTTAATGACAAGGACGAAATTATCGATAACTTTTTAACGCAGTTTGAAAAGTTAGCCTTAACATCATATACCCAAAGACCAGTGGGCCATTAATATTTCTGCATTTTTACAAGGAGCTGCCAAGGATGTCTACCATAATATGGCACCCACTGAAGTAGATGACTACGACGCTCTCAAGAAAGCGCTATTACGGCATTATGAGTTGTCGGCTGAAAGTTTCCGCAAACTTTTCCGAGATTCGTCTAAGAAAACAACGGAGACACACGCACAATTTCATACTCGTGTGCTCGTGCTCTTCGACAAATGGATTAAAATGACAGGAGCCGCACTTACTTATGAAGGCATACGGGAAGAGATCTTGAAAGAACATGTCCTCAGTACGTATCGGAAAGACCTGATCGTATTTTTGGCGGAGCGTGATTTCGCAACCTTAGAAGATATCAGTGTGATGGCTGAGCGATATGAGAGTGCACACTCTCGTCCGACCACATGGAGTGGCAGGGATCGAACCAGCGTCCCTGACTATAGAAGAGCTAACGGTTTGACACCTCTTAGACGGAAAGGTCAAAATGGTGGGAAGCTAGGGGCGGATAATCCCAACCGTGATCAATTCCGTGGCTCAGGAAAGTCCCACGGGGTAGATAAAGGTACCCCTGGTAAGAAAGATGAAGTTGTGTGCTACGGTTGCAACAAACCCGGCCATATTCTCAAGAACTGCAGGAAATATCGTCCCACGATAAATGTAGTGACACCAGGCACTGGTAGAAAGAGTAAACCAGTAGAGTGGTCGAATACTGCAACAGCTTCGGTAAATGGAGAGAAGGCTACTGTGTTGTATGACACTGGCTGCTGTTATCCAGCTTTGGTGGATAGCAAATTTGTTAAACCTGCTGATTATACGGGTGAGACAGTGGAGGTTCAATTTGCTAATAGGAGCAAAGATTCCCTTCCAGTTGTTTACATCGATCTTGATTCGCCGTATGTGAAAGGACGAATTCAAGCAGCGTGCTTGTCAGGGTTGTCGCATGACGTAATTTTAGGATGTAGGTATGTGTTGCCACAGCCTAATTCTATGACGTGTACACCCGTACACGTGGGGTCCGTGGAGACGAGGTCTATGAAGCGAAGATCAGGGTCGAAGCCGCTGAACCCCTCGACTTCGCCCATAGATAATTTGCTACCTGGTGAATTAAGGAGACTTCAAGAGGAAGATTCTACCCTTAACAGGATACGCGGGTATGCAAAGGAGAAGTCCGTGCGGAACTTACCTGACTGTGAGGTAGAGTTCGCACTGAAGCGGGGTATCTTGTATTGATACGCCCGGAAAGGTTCCGAGAGGTATAAGCAGGTAATTGTACCTCGATCTAAGAGAGAAGAAGTGGTTAGGCTAGCACATGAGAGTCTACTCGGTAGTCACATGGGTGTGGCAAAGGCGAGAGATAGGTTAGTAAGGGAGTTCTACTGGCCAGGTGTGTATGGGTATGTAAGGAAGTTTTGTCTGTCGTGTGACAAGTGTTAGTGGGTGGCACCTAAGACCTCACATCGCCCAGTGCCACTACGAGCCACCCCTCTGATTGATGAACCTTTCTCAAGGGTGGTTATGGATTTGATAGGTCTGATAAAGCCTGCGTCAGAAAGTGGTAATCGTTATATGTTAAAGATTGTTGATTATGCTACCCGATACCCGGAGGCCGTTGCGTTGAAGATCATTGATTCAGTTATGGTGGCTGAAGCTTTGTTAGGAGTTTGGTCTAGAGTTTGTGTTCCTGACGAAATACTGACCAAGGGACGCAGTTTGTTAGCCAGGTGATGGAAGAAGTGAACCTGTTACTTTCCATTAGGCACCTGACTACTACCCCGTATCACCCGCAATGCAATGGTCTAGTAGAGCGTTTCAACGGGACGTTGAAGCAAGCTCTAAAGAAGTTGTGCGAAGGCCGACCCAAGGACTGGGATCGATACCTTCCCGCGATACTTTTCGCGTACCGTGAAGTACCCCAAGCTAGTCTCGGATTTTCACCTTTTGAGCTAGTCTATGGGAGGACAGTGAGAGGACCCATGGCTGTATTGAAACAGTTATGGACGGATGAAAAGGCATCCGAGGAAGTACGAACGACGTATCAGTATGTTGTTGATCTCCGTAACAAGCTGGAGGAAGTTTGCAACTTGGCCCAGAAGAATCTCTGTGACGCACGGGGACGTCAAGCCAAGTACTATAACAAGAGGGCGAAGGAACGTAAGTTTGAAGTGGGTGACAAGGTGTTGTTGTTGTTACCGTCGGAGCACAACAAACTCCAAGTATCATGGAGAGGACCGTTCGTTGTAACGGAAAAGAAGGGTGGACAGAACTATCATATCAAGGTGGGAGATAAAGAGAAGTTGTACCACGTTAACCTTCTTAAACACTATCGTGAAAGGGAGACACCTACTGAGTTCGTGGTTGTTACAGTTGTGACTAAGAACCCGACGACAACGGAGGAGTGGCGGAAGTACTTCCAAGTTGTCCTTTGACGAGGAATGAAACCTACGTCGACGTCGTCCTTGACGTAACGTTAACGTCGGAACAACGTGAAGAGGTGGAGGAGATACTCCAAAACTACGCAAGTGTCTTGACAGAGAGGCCAGGCATGACGGACTTGGAGGAGTTCAGTTTGAAGTTACTGGATGAAACGCCTACGAAACTGAAACCCTATCCACTTCCTCATGCGAAGTTAGAAACTGTACGGAACGAAATTCGAGCTATGCTTGACTTAGGGGTCATTGAACCAGTCGAATCCGCATATAGTTCACCAGTTGTTTTGGTCCAGAAGAAAGATGGTGAACACCGCTTTTGTGTTGACTATCGGAAATTAAATAGGATCACGGAATTTCAGGTCGAAATGTTACCAGATCCTGAAGCCATATTCGCCGGAGTAACCAACGCCAAATATTTTTCGAAAATAGATTTGTCAAAGGGATATTGGCAAATTCCAGTTCGCAAGGAAGACCTTCCAACACTTGCCTTTGCAACACCAGATGGGACCTACCAATGGTAGTCATGCCGTTCGGGGTCCAGAACGCACCCAGTATTTTCACCCGAATGATGAGGAAACTGCTAGAACCTTTAAGAGGGACCGGAGTTTCGAATTTCAAGGACGATTTGTTGTTGGCGACACCTACTTAGGAAGAACACGTAGTCTTACTGAGAAAAGTTCTGGAACGACTTAAACAGACAGGGCTCACCGCCCGACCATCTAAATGTCACATAGGATTTCGGAGACTGACTTATCTAAGACACACCCTCAGTGAAGATACATTAACCCCAGACAGTGCAAAAGTCGATCAGCCTCGGAACGCCTCACGTCCAGCTACAAAGACGGAAGTGCGATCTTTTCTAGGACTTGCAGGTTATTATCGTAAGTATGTTGCAAATTTCAGCGCTATTGCTAGTCCGTTGACTGACTTGACAAGGAAGAAGGCTCAGACGAAAGTTATTTGGACCGACGCTTGTGAGAAGGCATTTCAGACATTGAAAGATAGGTTGACGTCAGACGCCGTAGTGAGACTACCGGACGTGACAAAGGACTTTGTTTTATGTACCGACGCTTCTGACAGTGGTCTTGGTGCAGTCTTACTGCAGGAACATGATGGGAACTTATTCCCTGTTGCATATGGTAGTAGGAAGTTATGTCCCGCTGAGCGTAATTATTCAGTTACCGAAAGGGAATGCCTAGCGATTATCTTTGGAATTTCTAAATTCCAGCGCTACCTGTATGGCCGAAAGTTTATTCTTGAAACTGACCACCAACCTCTTGCTTATTTGGCCCAAGCTAAATTGACAAATGGACGTTTGATGAGATGGTCATTATTTCTTCAGCAATATCAAATTCAATTGCGTTACATCAAAGGAAGCTCAAATGTAGGAGCAGATTGTATGAGTAGATTAGTTGACTCAGAGGTGAAGAGGTTACTTCAGGACATGTAAACAATGACTTGAACTGCAACTTCAAAATTCGGAGAGCAAAATCCCAGATTTTACTCTTAAAGAGGGGCCTATGTAATGTGGCGAATTTTGAAGACTTATTTGAAACTTAAGGTTGAATAAATTACGCTTTGAAGTTATCATAGTCAAGCCAGAAAGGCCTTGAGAAAGTTCACTGATATTTCACTTATTTCATCTCTGAAACATAAAAAGGGTCTACGTTTAAGCTTCAGTAGAATTGACCGAGTCATCGTAACGGTATAGTGGCACAGAGTACATAGAAGTACCGACCGTATCAGTTGGAAGAGGACTTTATGTCAAATAATTGATCTTCAAAGGAAAGCTAATTGCAGCGTATTTTAGGCTGGTGAAATCTGATCAATGACGTGTTTATTTGGGGAGAATTTTAGGAACAGTTACTTCCGATTGGTCAGTAAAAATTAAGGCGTACACTTTGGGAGACTTAGAATTTATAGGAGCAACTTTAGACAAATTTCTTCAGTTCGACTCTTGCCTTGTGAGAAGACAAAAGGCCCAACTACTTGAGAATAGTGTTTTCCCTCGTAGAAAGGCCAGATAGCTGTCTTAAAAAGGAAGACAGGCTATAGTGCTAGGACGCACGGTTTGTGTGGAAAGAAACAGCATTAAGGTACGCAATTTTAGTTTCCATATAATATTCTATTTCATTTGTTTGTTTTTTTGCAAATGTGTTGGTATGCTTATGATTCACGCATGTATCGTGTATTCTTTTCGTAGGACTCTGTTGATATGTTAGAGTGTTATGCAATTTAATTCTTTAATTTTACAGTTCATGGATAGAATTGACGGATTGCATGTAATTAAATATTCAATGTGTAGAATTCCATAGGAATTTATGATGTAACCCAAAGAATGCTCAAATATGCAGAATTTCATAGGGATTTATGAATTAACCCTAATATTCAATGTGTCATTTTTTTATGATTACATAA
Source organism: Megalonaias nervosa (assembly GCA_016617855.1). Classification (NCBI taxonomy): domain Eukaryota; kingdom Metazoa; phylum Mollusca; class Bivalvia; order Unionida; family Unionidae; genus Megalonaias; species Megalonaias nervosa. Next base: position 6,123 of record JAECUM010006978.1, read on the forward strand.
ATTGATTTCCTGTGTAGGATGATATTGTTATCGTGATTAATGACAATTGTATATTTATATATGATTTCGCAATGCTTAAATGATCTTGCAGGTTATTGGTTACTGTAGCTAGATTTAGTGAATATTATGCCATTAGTGACTGAACATTTATCTTATTGGACAGGATTGACTAGTCAAATGTAAATAAGACGTGTAGTAATGTATGCTGGTATATACGGCCGCATTGTCTGTAGATAGCACGTGGTAATTTCTAATCAGTTGCCGTACGGAGAGGGCAATGAACTTCGAGCTAAGGTCGTTTGCATTAAAATATAGCGGTGTGCCTTACCGAAATACAGAAATCTGTAAGGACAGTTATTTGTTAAAATCACATTATGTCAGAATTTATGCAGTGTGAATCGCTAATCTGAATACGAACAAAGAGAGTTTATATATACACCGATAAGTGGTGAAACTTGTCTAGCTTGAGGCATACTCAATATTTAAGGAAACAGTTTATACCCTCGAAAGGAAGGGAGAAAGGAAGGAAGGAGAAGAGAAGGGAAAAAGAAAAGGAAAACCCGATGAGTCAGAGGGAAATCCGCATCTGAGAGAGGTCGGAATAATCAGGGGTCAGAAAGGGACCAAAGCGCACGTATTAGACGTGGAAAACAAGACAAGAGGAGAGAGATATCAGGTGATGCTGTCAAGCGTGGAATTGTACTCTCTAAATTGAACACTCGTAATATGATGTAAATTGAACACTGCGACTAAATTCTATCAATGTAAATCTGTTGGATTGAAAAGTGAAATTTTGGTTATGTATTAATTGAAAGTGAAATTTTGGTTATGTATTAATTGATTACATTTATTTTAGTAAATCTGTTGGATTGAAAAGTGAAATTTTGGTTATGTATTAATTGATTAAATTTATTTTTATTTATTGGTAAAGGGGGGCTCGTAGTTGTTTATTTCTTTCAATAGCCTTGCTCAGCTATCTGTTAACGTTCCATCTATCCGTCCACACTGGGCAATAACACCGTGGGATGTCATTCCCTAGTTAACGAACGCCAAATCAATTAAGGAGGCTTTAATGTTTTAAAGCCCCCCGTTACAAAGTCAATAAATAAATGTTTGATAGGAGATAATATTGAAATTACAAAACAAAAATTAAAACCTAGTTTTATTTAACCCCATTTTGGAATTTGTTGCCATGGAGTAAATTTTACATTATTTTTTATTTTAGTGTTGGAAGGAAGGTAACTGATGAGATTGTCCAAGTTAGTAGACATAATCAAGGGGATGGGAAAATATCAAAGAAAGGAGAATATATGAGCTCATTGTAGATCGAAATATGTTCAGGAAAAAAAACCCCAACAAATTTAATAAACCTACTACCACCACCACCACCACTACTGCTACTACGAATTCTACTACTACTACTACTACTACTGCTGCTGCTACTACTACTACTACTACTACTACCACTACTACTACTACTACTACTAATAATAATAATAATAAGAAGAAGAAGAAGAAGAAGAAGAGGAAGGTAATCATCAGATAATGTATTGTTACTCAAACTATTTTTCAAATTAACATTTCAGGATAAGATATTTCAAGCTAGAAAGAAGTGGTAGTGCATTATAGTGAACGCTGTAAATAGATACGAGAGTAATCACTTCAGACGCGCGCTTTAGCGATCGATAATTTCACATGTTTAAAAATGTACATAATAATCTGTGCCATAATTACTAAATAAGCGACTCTGATATCTGGCGAGTTACTATCCAGTTTTGGATATTATCGCTACGCCGACCAACTTTGATGTCATGTCTGTATGTTAGAGCAACAAATTAGTTCCAAAAACATGGCTCTTTTACGTTGTTAATTTTCATGATTTTCTGAAGTCATGTCTAATACATCTGTTGGAAGTAAATTTTAAATTTTAAACTAAGCACAATTCTTTCCCAAAAAGTGTGTTAATGTGTATTTTTGCAAAGCATAAAAGTGTCAGTGCTTATAGAAACACTTCCGTTGTCAAATCTTCATTTTAGGAGGTGCTTAGTTTTGCACATTGTAAAGCTCTTTAATTTCGGAGGTAAGTAAATCTTGCCTGTAGTTCGCAATCCATATAATGCCTAAATAGAAGTAATCGGTTTTATAAAACACCAGAGCTTGAGAACCTTGATGCACATAATTGTATCAAGCCCGCCATTACAGGACAAATTCTTCTTTCAACCGAAGAGCTTCAACTTGTAAAACTTTTACCCAAATTTCTGGTCTCTCTATACGGCATAATACTTCGTAATTGTCCGTATTGTAATACTCCATACACCAGTGTTATTGCACGACTGTTAATCTCAGATCCCAAAACACAAAGAATGTGGGATCAATTTTAATCTCGTATTACCAGCACTTGCTTGGAAATTAATTCACGCAAGCATGTGGCATACTTGACGCCGAAGTCTACAGAAATTTTACAGTGTCAACTAAAATATTTTTCTACTGTAACTTTACATGAATTTTACAACTAATGTAAAACGACAACAAAAAATAAAAAGGTCTAAAATAAAAGGAAAAATAAAAATAAAAAAATAATTATTTTCTTCTAAACAATTATAAACAAATTTAAAAAATTGAAAAAATTAATATTTAAAAATAAACATAAAAATACCCTTGAAAATAAAAAATATTTTTAAATTAAAATTTAAGAAACAAACATTAAAAAATTAGAACTTCAAAAATGTTCAAACAACTCTTAAAACTGTAAAAATGCCAAATTGTTACAAAACCAACTTCAAAAGAAAATATTGAAAACAACGATAAAACGAGCAATAAATAGTGGATATTTTCATTCTACCGGATTTCTTTTATCGTCTGGTACGAAAAAAAAAAAAATGTGATAGTTAAACGAGTGGCGAAGACACGAGTTAAAATACATCGTTTTTAGCACCAAAAGGTGAATACCTACCTACCTACATACATACATATACGCACGCATACATACAATCACGAATACCATTGCATAGACTAAGGGGGAAAGAGAGTTTTCAAAAACATTAAGGCAAATATGCATACTAACAACGAACAAACACATGTAAACACAACTATAAAACTGAAATTTTGGGGAAATATGGATTAATATTTTGGTTCTAGAAACATGGGTGAACCTGAAAAGAGATGTTGGTTGAGAAAAAGGTCAAGCCATTTATAAATTCTCTACCAATAATATCAGCTATCCTAAGCCTTTCAGTTGTTCGAGTCCCGTTACTGCCGTGGCTGCGCCCGCGGCCCCCCCCCCCCCAAATAGGTGGAGCGGAAATAGGAATGTGACATAAGAATTACTGAACATTGTCTAGTGAAGCTAAGTTTACAGACATCTGACGTTTGCGTAGTGGAGAGAGAGAGAGAGAGAGAGAGGGGGGGGAGACTTTATCTATATTCTGAAATGAATAATGCAACTGACCATTTGAAGTAGTTTCTGGTTATTTAGATCACATGTGCAGAAAATATAATAAAAGGTAATATTCGTGAGAATTAACGAAAAGTGATGTTTTTTAAATCTTCCATTTTAGTTCTCTCTAGTAGACTTCTTTCCACGATCCTTTGAACACATTAGCAAGAGTCCAGCTCCGTTGGATTTGTTATGTTCTCTACTATTCGTTCCTTATACGTCTTCTTTATCAAACTAATTTTTTCTGTACAGCCTGCATTCCAACACGACGCATTTTTTTTCTCTTCTTCTGAGACGTAGGTCTTTTTCTCACCACTTTTAGTAATTGGTATTCAGCTTTCAGGGCAACAGCGGTAGCTGTTGGAAAATATACACCGATGCAATACAATCTATTTATAGAATGCATACCCGACGTCGTCGCTTATCAAAAATCTAAATCTAAATCTTTGCCGTCGATTTTGATTCTGCGTGGACCAGATGTAGTTTAACATGTTCTTAACGTTGTATTTTCACATGGGAAATAATGTCCATAACGTTCCTATTTTCTTCATGCTGAAGAGCAATGCTCCGTTTAATAATTAGCTCGCTGTTATTTTGCAGAATATATTTGGTTTACTGGCCATATCAGTTCAAACGTCGAAAATGTCAAAAGCGCCACGGTTTTCGTCGAAAGGGCAACAAAGCAAATGTCTATGTGTCTATTTACTAGAAGTGTGCATAATATCCAATAAACATGCTCATGAGTAAAAAGATGATCAAATTTCAAGTGACAAGTGACTGCACTTTTGTGTATGTGTACATTGTTACATTGTTTTTGTTTATTGCTTTTTCTTAGCCTGTTTTTTTTTCTTCCTGCCCCCCTCCCCCCCCCTCCCCGAATCCGGTCCTAGTTCAGTTGTCATACTGTTTTAGGCATGATAAGAACAAAGTGTGCACGCAGTTCCTGAGATTCTCATGCTAGAAGAAGACACCTTTTCGTCTCGTTTCTTTTGCAGACCTTTATTTACAAAATGAGTGCGTCCAAAAGGAAAATTAGACAAATTAATAGACTGAATTTATTAAATCCTTCGAACAAATTCACTGTTATCATAGTTATTCCTCGTCTTCTTTTGGTCTCATTAAAGATTGCTTTTCTCTTAGCTTGATGGATGCAGTAATATCGATCACCTCTTTTCCCAAATGTCAGCTCATCTAACAATGTAGACCTTATACCCGCAATTAGTATTAAATTATCAGTAAAAATAAAGCTCAAAAGAGGAAATAATTTTTTTCCGTCGTTACTTCCTTGATACAAACCATGCGTTTTGCTATTGTGTTTTTTTTTAATTTTTATTTTAGAAAAACGAATCAAACCAGATTTTAAATAACGCTGTCACAGTCACAATTAATTTAAAACCCTGTTTAACTAATCTGGACGCTTCCTCACAGAGCAGATCACATCAAAGTTAAGGGTATATATATATGTATTCTGTAATTGGTGTTCAATTACAATTTAGTTAATAATATTTTGATATTATTTGATATTATTTTAATTTTCTTAATAACTTATTTAGTGAAAGTATAATTAATATCATAAGAATAGGTTTAATAATTCTTTAAAAATGAAAGGTCATTTCAAAATTAAGTCTGAATATATTATGATTAATTATTTATAAATACTTATTTATTTTATGCTAATAAGTATTATGCACACCATAATGTTTTAATATTTTTTTATTATATAATTTGAGTTCTGATAAATTATTAAACATTCGTAATAATTTTTTTATTTTTTTAATTTTTTTAAATGTGCTTATACATAATAAAAATATAAATAAAACTGTTTATCTCTATTTATCCATAAAAGTTTTTTTAAAAAATGCATATTTGTACAAATACACTGTACTGGTTGACGATATGTTATACATTTTTATTTCATGGCACAGACGAAAGCTACATAATTACATAGACTAAACTAGAAGTATTTCTTTCATGTGTGACAATTATAGACATGGGTGAAAAGGAGGGGTGGGGGTATTTTAATTATTTCAAGTTTCTGAAGAGTCAATGTCATGAATCATTTACGGGGAAAAGGTCAAGAATATAAATTTGTTTACGATATATCCTTCATAAATGAAATCATTTTCAAATGCATAACAAAGAATACAATTTAAAGAAAAATTTCATTTGAATGACCAATATATAGATTTGAAGCTGTATGGTTAATGAAGAATTGATGCCTGACTTGGACATGCAGGCTTTATGTCACATGATACAGTCAGATAGATGCACATTTAGACATTCCTGCAGATACGCAGGTAGACAGACAGAAAGACACGTATATATATATATATATATATATATATATATATATATATATATATATATATATATATATATATATACACATTAAAGATAACATTACTTTCAAAGTGTTGGTTTAAATTAATTTGATATACAAATACTGTATATCAAACTGTGATCTGCCCATGGTGTATTTGTCACGTTTCGCAGTCCAGGTATCAGGAAATGTGTAAAAGTTGGATATATTATGACCGCATTTGATGTGTAAACATAGTCGAAAGTAGTGTTAATTGGGTATGCAAGTTGCCAGCCACCCAGATCATAGAATAGCCGCCAGTCAAAGGGCTTGTCATCCTCACACCCAGACGTTAAACCATGGGTCCAGGGATCAAAGGGAAGCCCGCAGGGTGAACGGGGCGTGTTCTCACCCGCCACGTAGACAGACAAGCGAGAAGACATTGTCAGTAAGTTTGATTGGGACCGTCAACAGCGACATCCAATTGGAATTAAGATAGGGGGTGGGAGTAAACTTTAGATCGAAATTTTAGCTTAAACGTGCAGTAAATTTATCAGTATACCTGGGCAGATTATGAGAAGTAGATCTAGCGGGTTTAAGCGAAAGGATACTCCGAGAGAAGCCACTCGTAATTTGGCGGGAATCTTAGGACCAGAATTGTAAGACAAGGAAAAGCTTCGACAAGGTCAGTGGGCTATTTGCTCGATTTTTGCAAAACATTACGGCGTCATAATTGTAAGTATTTGTAGCATGTATACTTAATTACTGGGATTGTTTTAGTATGTAGAATTACCTTGTAGTGTTTCATGTATAAGCGTATTTGAGACATGAATTTGAGTTTACGTAGAGAATTATGTAGATTGCTAGTCCGTCAGAATTAATATTGTAATTCGCTGGTAGGTTACTTCGTAGTAACCAGTACCTTTAGTAATGCGTTATGTTAGAGTTTACGCATGTTTGAATTGGAGTTTAGGAAAATGATTGATTTATGTACGATTAGTTACGATAGATGTGTGAATATATCAGAGCATGGATATTTGAAAATTGTATATTTGGTATGAGTTGTGATGTAAAGATATGCGTCTGATTGTTGTTTATTGGTTCGTGTAATGGAATTATGAGGATGTACTGATGTGAAGCAATTTATTGTTGTATGTATAAGAGTAATTAATACCATGCTTCCATCAGGTTGTGTTATTATGTAGTGTTTACCATAGAAGAATGTATGCGTATTTCGGTGTGAATGAATGCGTGGCCGGTGAAATTTAATAGCCTTATCTGATGATAGGTTGTGTGTAGTGTGAGATGTGAGCGCTGAGGAAAATATTGTACCATCCTTGTGTTTTCACAGGAAGCTTTTCGGGGACAGAACTTCCGGTGCAAGTTAGTAGTCCCGAGTCTCTAAGAGGGAGACGGAAGTGAGACTGACAGTGCAGTCGGAGTCGACAACCTGCAGTCGACATAGAAAGAGGGATAGAAGGGGAGGAGGAGGAAAGTGGTCTGGAGGAGGAAATAGAGGTGGAGGAGGAGAAGGAACTTGGAGGGAGTCAGGGAGGACGAGAGGGAATTAGGAGATAGAGAAGAATACACAGATGAGTAGCACACAAGGACAGGTGGAAATCTCTCACACTACGAATCAAATGATGCGATAGGCTAGAAAAGGGTCGAGCGGAAGAATTGTATTTGGGAAATTCGAACTATTGATCTTTTAACTGTTATTAAATTGTCATTATTGAACTTCACCCTTTTTTTGTATCTTTATTCATTTAACCGTCGGCATTGCTGACTGGGGGCTCGGAGCTGTATATCTAACTGTCACTAAATCAACTTCCAACCAAAATCGAGCCTGGGTGGGACTTCTACAATAGTTTAAATAAATATTGGAGGCACCCCACCCCCAATCCCCCACAACCAAAACCTCACAGTATCTGTAAATAACAGCTCTGCATCAGGCCACTTAACCTTGACAAAATCGTCATGAAATTGGTATATCAACCATTTTGATATCTCAAGTACTGCCATACAGACATAAACTGGCTTGTTCAACTTCAGATTTGTCTTTCTTCGTTGAATGGCTACTAGATTTTCATTAAATATTTCATACTCACAAATCGTCAGATGCTACAAGTTTATTACGGCGTTCCACGTTATTGACTATTTCAATACCGACTTGCTTTCTGATACTTGCCAAAGACACTGTTATTCATAAGCTTGAAAACGTTTCTTTTTTAAATTCTGTTTTGGCAGCTGTTTGAGTCTATATAACTCTTCATCCACGGTGATTGATTAAATTTTAGCACACGATAAACTTTTCTTAATACCAGATCATGATCAACTGCTTGCTTGAGATTTTTATAGTGTAAAATGTATCTCCGTTTGTGAAGCAGATTAGGAACTAGTTTACGAACAACAGATTTACCACTAATGCTAGCACTAGACAGATGACTTCTCTGCTCATCGGATAATAAACTGTAGTCGTTCAGCATTGATTCTGGACAGAATGGATAGTCATTATGCGCATCATGAAGCTCAACAGGATAGTCAATATCAACTTCAAAAAAATAACTAACATCATCCGGTATAGTTTTATCAGTTTCTTTGAAAAACTGTTCTTTGCTGATCCACCTAAACCGGCCATATGGCATAGACTCCGATAAGCCGTAACCATATAAATTATTAGCATTTAGATAGGCTATAGAACTTTATGGTTCCGTACTATCGTAGTCGGGTAGATATTTATTATTAGCCCTGGCATATTTTTTGTTATTTTTGTGTTATGACACTTATTCCGCCTCGGATTCCATGTTCTATAAAGTTGAACATATCAGGGTCTGTTAGCAGCTCCAGTTTTATTTTACTGTGCTTGAGTAATGAGTCCCAACTTAGTCCGGATGCCGAATAGTGCCACGCTGGGTCGAGTCCGTAGTTATCAGCGCTGAAATCTCTGAAATTTTCAAATACGTCTACGAGCAACAGAATGTCAGTGATACGATACAAATCATGATAAGTTTTTGCAGCCGAATGAATCCCATATCGATTTCGCATAGGCATAATTATCGTCACTAACACTGTCAAGATTTAACGTAGAATAAAACTTCTCTTTGTCAGGTAGACACGTTTCATCAAATTTATCCCAATCATCTAGATATTCGTAGGGAAAGATACCTTTTCGTGTCAATAAACTGCCAGCAGTTTCACCGAAATGTTCAATCAAATTATAAAATTTACTACAGCCTCGCACAAGCTTGTCTAGCGACGCTGCCATAAACTGCAGACTATCAATAAATCTCAACTTGCCTAGTGTCACCGACATATACATTTCTGTGTTATTTGGAATGCACTTTATTTTATTGTTGTTACTAATTTTCAGGCGGTTTATGATATCTTTATTACCGAACGCTTCAACTATAATATGAGCGTCATATCCTCTGAAATTATGAAATACAAGAGGGACGAAATCCGGTGCGGTATATTTTAAGTTACATTTGTCATATGCCAGTCCACGATATTTTCCAGTAATATGGCAGTGATCATTTAATTATCTTGAGGCAATAGCGCGCCCTAACAAATATAGCATATCTCTGCTGTATTAAATTCAGCTTCTTTTTTCACTGTTAGTGGTTTCACTTTTTTGTCTTAGCGAGTAACGTCATGATGAGATCAATATCGTCGATAAGGTTCCTTAGCAACCAGATAGCTGGATTTTCTCCACGGTAAATCCTTACTGGTTTTGATAAAGATTTATCAACTGCACACACGATCTTATACGCCTCTCCACAGGGAATATATTCATGTATTTTTCTTGTCGAAGATTTATCAGGGTTATTTTCTACTCCTTGCATTGGAAGTAAAATGGACTCGAAATCTGCATATACTATAAAAGGCACTTTCATCTTGTGTCTGTAATTTGTAAATTGTAATATTTTTTCATCTTCGCCTGGCATACAGATTTTCTGAACACCAGAGCAATATTTGAGGTGTCGATCAAATATATGTTGGGAAATACAGCCATGCAAACGTCTGACACAGAAATATTTCTTTCCCGTATGCTTGTTATACTGACATCCGACTGGCCCACTAAAGTTTTTTTTTTATCCACGCGTAGTGATCTTTAAAAAAATAGTAAAATTTACTGTTTTTGTGATGCTAGATCGCTAATGTATCTAGGATATATATTTTGTTTGTCATCGACACCAAATACAATAATACCTCCAGGTAACAGGAGATTGTTCTGTTTTTCGAATTTTGGAATTTGATTCTCAGCAACAGGAAAGACGATCCCGCGAAAGTTTAGATTGTTAATATAACCAGTATAATTTGATACTAAGGATGGAAATAACACCGATAATATTGCCAATTGAAAACATTTTTTATTATGGTTCTGGATATTTACACAACATTTTGAGTTTTTTTATTTTAGTCGGGAGTTCAACATATGAGCTACCACGCAATGAATTATATTTCATAGTGTGGAAAATATTTCCGTTATCTTATCAAATTTTCAGCAGGACCCCGATGTTGTGTACTCTTTTTCCATATTTCCTGAAATATATTTTCTGACAACGATATGAAATCTGTCCCTGATATAATTCGATTAGATTTTGATGTAACATAAGGATAAGCAAATTCTTCACGTTGCTCTGACGTAGGTGTCTGTGAGGATTCTGGGGATATATTTTGTTTAGAAAGCTTTACATAAAATTGCACTATTATTTTCAAGCCCTTGTGCGATTTGATTGTTGGCTGAAGCAGATGATATAAATTTGTGCCAGAGAAGTTTGTAAGTAAACGTTTATTATCGAATCGAAAACTGTTATTGAACCAGCAAATGAGGTTGCGATTTTATAGGTCGCTTTCTTTCTGTCAAGAACAGACCTTTTTTGCTATATCGGCTAGTTTCAAAATCCCATACCTACTGATTTATATTTCTTTAATTGAGCGTGCTGTGAAATTTGTCAATTAGAGATTTGGAAAAGCTATTAGTATAAGATGGAAAAGTTATACTTGATGCCGATAATCATTAACGATCTTGGTAGACATCAAGAGACTTTCTGGTGTCACCACAGATATAATCTTTTGGCTGGTAACGATCTTGGCGTTGTGATAAACATACAGACAAAAACTGCGATTGTAATTCT
>JAECUM010006980.1:0-14630 GCA_016617855.1 Megalonaias nervosa
ACATATATGTCTCATCCACATTTCTGACTATAATCTGAAGTAACCGCACTCTGCTAGAAATGTCTCAAAAAGTGAATGTTCTGCAACAAATCCGTCCTAACTTTGTGCCTTGTTTCTATTGAGAGATGTAACTGCATAACGTATTTCTTATTTAGTAGAGATTCTATCAATACATTGGACAAAATGGGAAAATGTTTCCCTGCTGTATTGTCTAACCTCGTCTAGAACCATCTTTCAATGTTTGCCTTTATACGGATAACTAGTATCAGGTAAGGACAAAGTGAAACACGAAATGCAATAACTACCGAATCAAGTCATGTTCGCGTCAATTTTAATGTTCATTTCGATTTCGGAAGTGGATTACTCCTTAGACCTTGGATTGCGTAAGACCTATACGACACAGAATTATCTAATTCTACAGCCTTTTCAAGCTCGCTGAAATGTTCTCAATAATTCGTTGAAAACGACTGCTTCGCTTTCTTATAATTTGCGTATGATGATTTCGGAGTGACCATCGATTCTACGATTCTGCCGCATTTCCGTGTGAAAAGTTTTCACGATTAATTGGTTCCTCAACGCGTATGAAAAAGAGCTCCTTGGGGTAACAGCTTGGAAGCAGCGACGTGCAGTATGCTTGTCATATCTTAAATAATAACGTCAATACCAATAAGCACCCCTCACTCTACCGTGTTTAACAGCGTTAAAACAAACGGTGTTCGCTGCTTCTTTACACCGGTTGTCCTTTTCAAGCATTTGTATTGAACTAAGCCCTCGTTGTTTTACGTACAAATGGTCCTACAGACTTTATTTTTACAGGATGATGACCTGAGATATCAAGAGATCGTCATGTATGATATTAATCGTTACTTCTTAGTCAAGCTTACTCTTTTGGGCAAATAAAATTTGAATTTACGATCGAATGATGAAAAGTGTACTCGTGACCAGTATATTTGGACTGATTATCAACATACACTAAATGTCTTTTACACAAAATATTTTCTTGATCCCCACCTCTGTTATTTGCTATTAAGAACATGTTCTTGTCTTTGAAACCAAATAATCAACTTAATTGTCCTTTGAAATATCCATCGATTAATAAGCTCTTGACTGAATGTATTTGATAGATTCTTTAATTTATATACTATTTCCAAAATGCTTGCAAGCAAAATAAAATGATGGTAAGAGGGCTCCAAAACCAAATTATCTGCAGTTATTGTTTCGTCTCGCCGCCACGGCTGTAACTTCTTCATTACCCGTGTTTCACAATGGGGAAACACAGAGATTTTTTTAAAAATATACTTCCTATTTCCGAAAACTTTGTTTCTCAATCTCTCTTCGAGATTCGCCTTAAACCTACTGTCAGAGTTTAAGAAAGGTTTAAACTCATGATGTATGCTGTTGAGGAATTTACCATGTTCATGTCACCAGGCGAATAAATAGTCAGACGGTTGCCTGCATAAATAGACAACTAGCGTTATTATAATGCAAAGCGTGTTACTTGCTGAACCTGAGTCTCAATGTTCCTTTTCCAAATTATGTGTAATATATTTTTGATCGTCATAGTTCTTATGCCATTCTTTTGCTCATCCAAAATTCGGCCAGAAGCCTTTCTTTAACGTCTTTTCGAAATCATAACCATCAACAGTGACCAACGCATTAAATGTGTACTCTGTTCTTGAAATTTGATCATCCAGTCCCTCTGCTCCTTTAAGGCTGGAATCTCTTCTCGAGATGACAGATGTCAGGCCACCGTTATTGTTCCTAGATATTACATACGGACATTTCTCCAAACTGAACTCAGAGCAAAATTCCAATCACATTAGGATTTCAAGGGTTAGAGTGCCATTATAGACCACTGCACATACCAAAACTTGACAGCACTTGTCTAAGATGTTTATATTTAACATCTAATCAAACATTAACAGGATCAAAGTTCTGTTTCCGGTTCAATCGAATTCTGACTATGCATATCACGCTGACTTTGCATGCGAACGTGAGTCACGTTACGTTTAAAACCAGACTGAAATGCATCTCACAGTAATTGATTACTGTTTCCCAGAAATCCCATTGAAAATATGTTATTTTCAGGAATAATTAATTCTCAAGCAAAACCTCTAAATTTATATGTGAACTACTTAGCTATGAACTGACCCGTAAACATTTTATCCTGGTCTTACCACAGTCCGACAAAAAGTTTGTTAGGTTTAAGTTAAATTCTTACACATTAATGTAAAGCATATTCCAACTTTACTCAACAAATCTGATACGTTGTCAGGTAGTGCTGATGTTCGGTAAGGTACAGTTTTGGGACTATGTTTCAAGGACCCAACAATACAATTTACAAAAGGCAGTAACAAATATTTCTAATGCAAGAAAAAAATGTATGTTTGAAACGGAAAACATTAATAAATTAAGTTTACATAGAATGTTTTTTTGAAATTATAATTGTACAAATTATGAACCTATAATATTGTCATACACTCCCCTCCCAGCTTTGTTGGGGTGGGTGTTACGGTTTTGGTTATCGTTATCTAGAGGTGATCGCCGACGGTGTAATTTGCCCGGGACGAGTAAATATCAATAGAAATTAAGAAAATTACTGGTGGAATAGATAAGAGCTGAGCAGGTATATAGAACAGAATAACACGAGCCCCCGTTACAAATAAAGACAAAATTTAATCAAAATTACTAACAATAAAGTTCATAAGCAAAAGTAATAATAATACATTACGATTGAAAGATACACTTCTTTCTTTGTGACTTAACTTCTTGCATGAATTTTCAAATACAAAGAAATATTGATACCAATAACCGATCTGATAAGTGATAGAATTTAAATCATCATTTAGATCAAGTGAAATATATCGAAAACATTGCCTTGTACAGTTTCATAACCTGATGGTCTTGATTCAGTCCGAATTCCACAGCGACTATCCCTTTTGACTTCCTTGTGCTGGTAAGTCTGGGTCTTCTCCACTTTTGACTTCCTTGTGCCGGTAAGTCTGGGTCTCCTTCACTTTTGACTTTCTTTTCCAAATTTACAGGTGCCTCGTCCCTTTCGCCCCTTTCAACTTTGTGTCCACTTTGGGTTCGTAAGACGTAATACGTAGAGTGTAGAACGTAGAACGTAGAACTTCGAGCTATTCCGGACCCTTGTTTTACCAAGCTCTCACTTCCAGAACGTGTCTGTCAATTTTTCCAGACAATTTCTTCTCCTGGATGATTTCTACGAGTGAGGTTATTTCTTAACCCACTCGAAGTCTATTTCCTTCTTACATTCGTTTCTCTTCAGAGAAAAAGCGTAGACTGATTTCAATTTTGCTATTTTGCACATTTAAACTGAGAGTTTTTCATGTGAAACCACGCCACATTCACAGCGTGACCAATCTGAATGAAATACACTTCCCGCCCGAACAATGTTGAAACAATGTAGTTCGTCTGGCAAACCTTGATTACCCAACTGATTCCTGGTAACTTTCAGAAATAACAGTTTTCCATACCTATCAGAATTTGACCCCTTCCTGGTCAGTTTAAACAAACGTAGCCTTAATCAAAAATCGCTAAACTCGTGACAGACACTGTACCAATCCGTGCGTTATGGCACTTTAACGTGCGCAGAACTCCATAAATCTAATTAAATCGTACACGTGTCCAACTAAATGTGTCCTACCGAGATCGACAGAAAAATTTGCTCCATTACAAATATAAATTTTAAGAAGCAAAAACAAATTAAAACATAAAACTACCAAAGGTTTGAAAGCAAAACTAACCAATCAACAAGCTTTTATACAACTCGTACCTTGGACTTTTGCAACATAAAGTATTTGATCAAATGGCAGGGCAGCGCGGTAGCTTCTGGTGATTTTCGAAGCAAAATGCAAACTATTTGCTCAGTTGCACATAAATATTTTAGTCTAACAAATATCATCTATTTACTGATATTCTTCACAGAAACATTCGACTCTCGTGGGAATCACTTACTCTTTTCTGAGGCCTGTAAAATATGCTTGTTTCGACAATATTGATCTTTAAAAGTTTTGTAGTCCCTCTCCTTGTCCAAGTAATTGATTTGATAGAGATCATAGATGCTTTTGCTAGTGTTTGCGTGTTGACTAAGGGGGATAATACTGTAGTCACGTTCTAATGAACAGGTGCGTCACACTACCTTGCTTCTAACTAAAGGACTGCATTTGATTTGTTTTGTTTTATATTGGGTACATATTCACTTTCGTCCTACAAGTGTGTCGTCGTATAACACCCGAATCCACTTAGTTGATCTCTATAAACGAACTGACAGTAGATGCTTCACTTTGAGGTGTCGCGGCACTCTCAGCGTTTGCAAACCATATTCGAGTCTGAACCTCATACTTTCGATTTATGTTTTCAAGTTGGCTTTTATATTATATCCACTAACATGTGATGCAGTCTAGACTGGTTTGCCCTCGTATTGTGTATCTGGTTACTCGTTTCGTTTAAAGATACTCTTCAGGGCTAAATTGAATTTTGATACCTACTTCTCATCTTTCTTGCATCTATCCAAAACCGACTGTTGTCTTGTCAAAAAATATTTATAGAACGTAGTTCATTGCTGATTTCGTCTTTCTTTTGTAATATCTTCTTCGATTTGTTGTACGATACCGCTTGCAAAATGTTTTAAGTCTATTAGTTCAATCAAAATTTATGCTGTTACCATAATAACACTGGTATAAGTTGCCAGAGTCGACGAGGACCTCTTTTCGACAGTATTGGCTCCACATTCGTCACTGTCGTTGTCTTTGTTGTCTTCTTTATTATTATTATCGTTATTATTATCGTTATTATTATTATTATTATTATTATTATTATTATTATTATTATTATTATTATTATTATTATTATTATTGTTGTTGTTGTTGTTGTTATTATTATTAAAATTTGTAATAGCATCATCATCATCATCATCATCATCTTCATCGTTGATGTTTCCGTTGTAAATCAGGGCCTGCTATCGCGTCATAATTAATAACTGCGATATCGTTCACATTTCTGTCATAAAAATTCTGATTATGATAATGAAGATTATGATGAAGATGACTGCATTATTTTCAGATGTAACCAATACCAGTTAGAACAAATACGTACGAAATATTTACCAAGGACAGAAACACGTTTACTTTGAAAAAGCCTCTAATCCTAGTTCTTGTAATAATTGAAAGATTGCATGAAAGTATACGCACAAGAAAAAGGGATTTATTGCGCGTGTGATGATTATCAAATAAAATACAGCAATTGAAAATCTAACATGAAAAGTTATTTGCTTGCTTGATTGATTGATTTATTTATTTATTTACTCTATATCGATCAGTTCCTATGTTATTTAGTCTATATTTAAGACAGATTTGGTTCACAATCCCAATGGATTGAAAGGTTTCTATTTTAATTACTTGTCTCTTCCGACTGAAAGTAACGCTCGGTATTTTCAAACGTCCGTACATATCAGTGTATAAAAGTACTTTTAGATCCACATGGCTGTATCTTACCGAAACTTCAAATCCCCTGGCTTTGTCTTTATACATGCAGATTAACGTCTTTCATACAAGTATTATTGCTTGAAAAGAAATAATGAACTTCTAAGATAATTTAATCGATTTTTGCAGCAAAGCTGAGCATTACTCCCTATCAATCACCTTCACTTGAGGAACCTCTGTTTATTTAATATTGAGTCGAAACTGGTGGAAAATCATTATTAACGTAGCCAATCCAACTCAATAACCTCTGGAACATTTAACAGATTTTTCTTGATGTAATAAGATGGATTAATGCTTGTCAGATTTACATATTTGCTGTGCTGAAATCGTGCCTTGGATCGAGAAAATATTAAACCAAGTTAATTGATTCCAGCAGTCAACGTATCCAAGAACAAATAATACTGACACGTGTATTTCTTTTTTCGTTTAGTTAAAACTGTTTCTGTAATGCTTGTATGAAGAGTTTCCATCTTTAAATTCCCCTACACAGTCAGTACAAAACCATATAACATTCCTTCGCCATTTAATGTTGTTTGCCATCTCTTCTAAAATCTTTTGATGTAAACACTAGCGATATAAACTGATTGCATGCTTAGATGATGTAACAATATATGCTAGCTAATACCTTCTGAAAGCTAATTAAATACTAGCTAATCACTTCTGAAAGCTAATTAATTGTTAGCTAATCACTTCTGAAAGCTCATTAAATGCTAGCTAATCACTTCTGAAAGCTAATTAAATGCTAGCTAATCACTTCTGAAAGCTAATTAAATGCTAGCTAATCACTTCCGAAATCTAATTAAATTGCTAGCTAATCACTTCTGAAATATAATTAAATGCTAGCTAATCACTTCTAAAAGCTAATTAATTGATAGCTAATCACTTCTGAAAACTTATTAAATGCTAGCTAATCACTTCAGAAATCTAATTAAATTGCTAGCTAATCACTTCTGAAATATAATTAAATGCTAGCTAATCACTTCTAAAAGCTAATTAATTGCTAGCTAATCACTTCTGAAAACTTATTAAATGCTAGCTAATCACTTCAGAAATCTAATTAAATTGCTAGCTAATCACTTCTGAAATATAATTAAATGCTAGCTAATCACTTCTGAAAGCTAATTAAATGCTAGCTAATCACTTCCGAAATCTAATTAAATTGCTAGCTAATCACTTCTGAAATATAATTAAATGCTAGCTAATCACTTCTAAAAGCTAATTAATTGCTAGCTAATCACTTCTGAAAACTAATTAAATGCTAGCTAATCACTCCAGAAATCTAATTAAATTGCTAGCTAATCACTTCTGAAAGGTAACTAAATGCTAGCTAATCACTTCTGAAAGCTAATTAATTAATCTTCTTATTAGCCAAACTGTAGGGGCTGGGAGCCTATGACACTAATTCTATTTCAAAAGTTTCCGACATATTATATGGTTTTGGAAACTTAGTTGATCAAAATATTTTTTATTGCTACCCTCGAAAATTCCAACTATTTAATGTTTTTATGCCTGCCTGAGTTGAACGTTCATATACCAAACCAAAAGCAATGTATTGAATCTGAGCCAAAATTGTAGTTGGCATTGACTCGGTAAATAATATATATATATATGGCTCTCAGCATTAAGAGGTTAGTGGTATGGTCGGCTTTTTGTCAGGAGAATGTGACTTGGTGGTAAGTGATGCTACACGTCTGCGGCATGATGCCCGAGTGCTAGATATCACTATAAACTGCCACGTTGCAGAAATCATAGCGATGTGACTCAAATTGTTCAAGATACATTAAAACTCCACAAACAAATATAAACGAACGCACACTTAAAATACGAATTACAATATTGTTACGTATAGGCTCGTATAAAAGTAACAAGAGAAAAGAGTGAAGCCAACAAGCTTTGTAAATTTTAACAAAATAATTTATTTCCCTAGAAAACAATGTAAAAAATTGGAAATAGGACTTACGCTTTGTGAATATAATCCAAAATTTAATCCTAGGATTCAAAAATATAAGTCCTATCACTAAACAGTTCTAATTGAATCCGGGTTCGAATCTGGATGAAATTCCAATATGGAGGCGATGACGTCAGATGATGTCTGTACTGATGGTAACAGATCCTCGAATGAATCACAGTTTATGTTTCCGTATAGAATTCCAGAATAAATTTCCACTGAATTTCTTTGTCCCAGAATTCTTTATAAAAAGTACACTTGTTTAGTTTTCTAGAAAATAAATTATTAGATTCCAAAAAATAGATGAACTTCAAAAACAATTTGGCAACAATAATAGAAACACCTTGTACTTTCAAGGTGTTAAGAATACGACTGACTGGAAAGCTCTCGGAATGAGTATTAAACCCAACTAAAACATCCCAGTCCCGCGTGATGGGTCACGTGATCTCTTAACATTTAAACAGCGCAATGAAAAAAAAAAATGAGAATTATCACGTAAGCAAGAACAGCCCTATCTAAGAACCAAATTCTCACACTGAAAATATATAAAAAAGAAAGACTGTTTACAGTTCAGCTAACATGCGGGCCGAAATCACCTTGGCAATAGCCAATCGTCTTCACTCGATGTTTACAAAATCTATGAACCAGAGTGAGCTAAAAATAGTGCTGAAGAAATATTTTTACGTTGTAAGCAAAGTGAATTTACTGGAAAAAATATCGAATCCCCTTGAAAATAATCATTACAATAAAATGCAATGAAACAAAACTAAAATAAAAAAAGAATTCTAAAACTAACACGCAAGCAATTTAATTACATATACGCAACAATATAGTCGGGTATCTTACGAATATAGAATTCAGCATGTTTGCCAAGTCTTCTTAACAACATTCCTGGTTTCTTAAAGGTATCGGACAACCAATTACTTAAGAATGAAACAGCGAGTCTATAGGTGAGGGAATAAAATATAATAATCGATATCTAGATTTTGATTGGCTAGTTTATATATTTGATTTTCTTCCAATATATATTTATAAGCTGTAATTTATGTACTACAGATGTAGCAAAATATTTCATATCCTGTATTTAAATTTCTACTGACAATAAAGGCACATTGACTCTTGATGTCAGGCTATCTTATTAGGCTCAAACCACAGAATTCCCCTTTCAAGTCGCACGAGGCTCCAGAAAATGTTAATAAGCACCTGTTTTTCAAGACTTAAAATTTCTCAGATTCTAATGAATTGAAGAATGTGTGATTTGTATGTCTAATGAGGAAATTATTTTACTTTATAATTTATTAATATTTAGTTATATAGGAAAGGAGTTAATGGTCATATCACTATAATAGCACCATGTCATGCAGAGAACTAAAATATACTAGTTCGTAACACCACCAAGAAACTGTTTATTTATTGATACTCCCTTCTATTGTGCCTCGACAAAATTTTTAAGCAAGGGCGACACTAGTTTTTGTTATATATTTCTTGGCATTTTTTTAATATATTTTTGGCATTTCGTTATCATATTCATAACTACCTTAATTGTAATTATAAGAACATAACTCCATATTTTTCAGTATTGGTGATTACACTCATACATAAATTGTCATCGCCTCTCTATACGGCCGTTCACACTATGTGATCGATATTTCACGTTAAAAAATCCTGCAAAATATCAATTATTCTAACTCTCCAGTTTGCAGTATATGCACATTTTGCGAATTATTTTAAGGAAGTCTAGTTTGATACTTGGAGTTCCTAAACATATGGTAATTATGTAGAGAAGTAAACTTGATTAATAGCCATGTAAATTCTGACTCAGCTAAATTAATACCTTTATTAAGGGTCTTTTATTCAATATGGACGACTTAGTAGTTAAACATGTATGATTATGTTTTTTCTAACATGTTCATTCAAGAAATTGCTAGGCAGTTAAAGTGTTGTTGATCATTAGTACAACGCGGAAGTGGTTTTCATCGCAAAAAAAAAAAATGATATTGACTAGACGTGAATCTTCTCTAACTGCGTCTTTCTCAGCGAGCAATTATTTCCTATACCAGCATGTCATTCATTATAGGATATACTTTGATACGTAATTGATACGATACTGTACTGTAGTACAAAGTATAACTCATAAATATAGAATTGATGAATCATCCTAGGACTTTTTGAAGCAAAAATGCAGCATGCAATCGAGTATAAGCCTGCACGTGCACGTGCGTGTACCATGCAAGCCTTTTACTTCGAATAAGAAAGAAACTCGAAACTTTTAAATAAGAGTAGGCAGGTGTTTTTCTTCTTTTAAAGATATGATGAAGCACCTTCAAATTTTGAAATCGGAATCGGTAATGAATAGGGATGTCCGACTAAATATTTTATTGTTTCAAAGGATTTGCCTTCAAAACCTTTCGTCAATCGTCGTGCTACGCTTATCGATATTTTGCCGCAAAACATATTTTCAAGAACAATATATAATTTTAACAACAACATATCATCGAAACAACTCCATTTAAACAAAGAAAGATGGAATAAAGTACGCACGTCTAATAAATGTTTCGTCGGCAAGATCGTAGTCAAATTTTAGATCCACTAAAGTGTTGTTTCTTGTTTGTTTTTCCCAGTGGATGGTGTATGTACTCACATGACTAGTATAAGAAAAAAAATGCAAGTTCACAGATACCGGTGGCCTAAGTGGTTAGAGCTTCCGCCTCAGATGCGCGAAGTCGCGGGTTCGAACCCCGGCCAAGTCATACCAAAGACATAAAACTGGTACTAGCAGCAGCCTTGCTTGGCGCTCAGCATTAAGAGGTCAGTGTTAGGACTGGTAGGTCTGGTTTCTGGACAATGTGGCTGGGTGAGTCATGGTGCTACATGTCTGCGGCATGATGCCTCAGTGCTGGACATCACTATAAACTGCCTCACTGCAGACATTGTAGTGATAGGACAAGAAAATTGTTAAATCTACGTGAAAAATCCAAATCGCACACACATACACACACACACACACACACACACGCGTGCGCGCGCGCAAGTTCACAGGTTTAAATTTAGAACTAGGAACCATCGTTTCACACAAGATTAGGTACTTGTCGAAAGCCATTTGCTTGATATTATTTAATGTACTTATATTTTTAAACTCTTACAATGAATACGATGTAAAATTCAGCTGCTCAGAATTGCCATATGTTTTCCATGCCCATCCAACTTAAAGACCAGGATATTACCTAACGTACGTCATGGATTGTAAAGCATAAAGCCACCTGTGTGAACACACTATGCAAGTGAAACTCAAAAAGTATTTAAAAGAGACGGTTAACAAGCAATGGCTGACTAGAGAATGTCCATTTGCAGGACTGACTAGAGAATGATCCTTTGAGGGCTTGACTAGAGAATACTCCGTTGCAGGCCTGATTAGAGAATGCTCCGTTGCAGGCTTGACTAGAGTATGGTCCTTTGTAGG
Organism: Megalonaias nervosa; assembly: GCA_016617855.1. Classification (NCBI taxonomy): domain Eukaryota; kingdom Metazoa; phylum Mollusca; class Bivalvia; order Unionida; family Unionidae; genus Megalonaias; species Megalonaias nervosa. The sequence goes on from JAECUM010006980.1 coordinate 10,916, forward strand.
CTTGACTAGAGAATACCCCTTTGCGGGCTTGACTAGAGAATACCCCTTTGCAGTCTTGACATGAGAATGCTCCGTTGCAGGCCTGACTAGAGAATGCTCCGTTGCAGGCTGACTAGAGAATGCTCCGTTGCAGGCTGACTAGAGAATGCTCCGTTGCAGGCTTGACTAAAGAATACTCCTTTGCAGGCCTGACTAGAGAATACTCCTTTGCAGTCTTGACTAGAGAATGCTCCGTTGCAGGCTTGACTAGACTATGCTCCTTTGCAGGCTTGACTAGAGAATACTCCTTTGCAGGCTTGACTAGAGTATGCTCCTTTGCAGGCTTGACTACTTTTATAACTTGCTTTTCTCAGAGGCTGTAGGAAGTTACTAGTTTCCAAACGTTAACAGAAAATATTCAGTAGTGTTTTGGGAACTTGATCAGGTAATTGTTTCAGAAGGTGAATGTGGATATCATCTGGTGCGTCTGAAGTTTCATGGGCACATCAAGAATCGTGTACTTCACACTGAGAGTCAAAGATTATTGTAATCTTGAGCGTTATCAGCTTTTCAATTTAATGTAAAGTTTGTTTTACGGTTTTTGGTGAAGAATATTTATAGAATGTTTTGACGGGTGTATTTTAAATTTTTGGTACGATAGGAACCAATTTTCGGACTTCTTTACATCTTTGATTCAACTATTTTCATTTTTGTCAATTACTTTCCGTACCATATCCCATTTTTACATAACAGAGGAGTGACAGCTTAACATAGATGCATAGGATCCACATGCTTACCTCTTACTCCCAGTAAAGGTACTTATGTTCAGATTTCCAGCCGTTGGATTAGAGTTGAAATATCTGGGGACTATTTCTGATCCATGATAGTGCCTATGGTTTGTTGACACGTTTAGTAACGGCCAGTATGTTTGGAAATTTATCCACAACAACGTCTTTAGTGTGTTTCGAAATAAAGGCATCGAATCCGCTTCGTTTCGAGACATCAGCTATCAAGTGTGATTAGCAGTTAACTGAGACCTATCACAATTCGTCTTGTTCAGTTTTCGTCTCCGACACATCTCTTGAGTTTCGAGTGTATTAGTTCTTACGTATACTGTAAATGGTCACTACTGCAGAGGTTATCACCATACTCCCAAAATAAGTCAACTAAAAGATATGGATCCCAGATGTTCAGATCTACGAAAGAGTAGGATCCTGTGGCAGTATGTATGTATATATAGAACTTGTCATTAAAAGGCAAATACTGTGTTTTGAAACAAACTCTTCATATTCTCTTGCTGGTATCCTTGCAGTCATAAAGTGTATGGTGGCCGTTAACATCTTCAAGCTGAACATAATGTGGTGCCAATTGTGCTAAGAGTCGGTCATATCAGCTCTTCATTTCTGGACGGTTTTACTCATTTCATTCGTGTTCGCTTAAAATGTTTCGATCAAATTGAAAGTGAAGATCCTGATTCCACATAGTTTCTGACCTCAATAGATGTGATCTCATCCTTCGCGGGTTGTATCTTGTACCAGGCTTTGACTTGGTTCACGCTCAGTAGTAAGACATGTGGTCATCATATAGATTACCACATGAAATTTTCACTATATATGAGGAGCCATTTTCACCAAACCTGGAGAAAACATGTTTTATCTTACAGCCATCTTTTCGGTGACCATATTTTTAACAGACCATCGCATGTAATTAGAAATGAAATGGTCTATTGAGATGTTTAAGAACCTGCCATACGGAATCGTTAAAAATGCATATTAATACATCATGGTCCTCAGCCAAGACTTGTGGCAAAGTGATTTTTTCTTATAATATTTCTTGAGGACGCCATATTTCTTGCAGTTAAAGCGCAGCAATTGATTGGGGATGAAAGGGTCCTCTGGATGATTAAGAATTCGGTATTGATACGATGCGCTTAAAGTGGCATAGTTGAGGTTCGGGAAGGAAGTATTTGTGACAATCAACTTACCATCTGATAAATGTTCATTCGTTTCACTTTATGATAACAAAAGATTTTCAAGCAACAAAAACTTGCAGCAGGCATTCAAGTCATTCGCTAGGTTTAAGATTTTTCTGGAGATACTTTAATGGTATTTTCACTAATCGCTTTGAAAAGACGCAGATCGTCTAGGTGAAACTTGCAGCTACACTCGACAAGAAGTGGGTCCAAGCTAACATTGCAATAATCTCTGGCTCCCAGTCAGACTGGGAAGAACCTTCGCGATCGCAAACGTCGAGAACTTCGTTAATGTTTGATTTTCATCAGTCGAGTAACCAGTAATGAATACTTTGGGCAAATTTCCTTTACTCGGAACAGTTTCCACCTCCAAGTCACTGGTTGAATTGGTCCTGATCCTTTGAGACCAGTTCTTCCACTATTGGTTGTTTATGTGTTGTGTTTTACTTAAAGAGATGACATAATTTCGCCAGACGTGTTATCCGACCGTCCAGTAGTCCAGCAAGGGGACAGAGAATAACGTTGATTTTCTATGATCCCGTTTAACATGGCTGTGTATGGTGATGTACGCGAGTAAAGAGGAATCCGTATTCCACTGACCGTGTTCATAGCCCTCAGAGCAAATGTGCAACGTGAGGTTTCACAATATAAAAGCATAGGTTTCCTTAATCTCAATTGTGCGCCTGAAAGTCATGGAATATATGTCAACTAAATCTATCATTGACATATTTTACAATGCTTGGCCTGACTAGACGAATGATCAGATCGGACTATTCCGACGACCCATGCAACTGAAGATGAGGCTGAGCTTGTGTGTTGCATTAAACTGGAAACTAGCCGGCCTCTCCTTAGCTCAACAACGAGAAACCTTTACTTTCTCTCTCTCTGCAAGGGATACAGCACATGGCATCATAGCTGCCTCCATTAGTCTCCTCGTACGACATGCGGAAGGACGCATATGGACTATAAATCATACCCAAGCTAGTAGGGGAGGGTATCACTAATGATGATGATGATGATGATGATTATGCCGACGACGATGACGACGACGATGATGATGATGAAATCTATTAGTTTAGCTGTACTAATCCTATCATATTCCAGATAAAGGGGTATCGGTAACCTTGTGTAGACTAATGTTTTCCACTATGGTAATACATTGACCCATGAAGACGATGATTTGTCTTTATTTGCGGACCAACTATACTCTTATATGCAATATGTAAAATAATATGGTACGTTGTTTCCAATACTGGTCTGGATGGCAAAATAATAAATAATAGGTATGAATCAGAGATACTAAACAATTTACTGATTTGAAAAACCTTTTTTTAACTCGATGAATTTTGAATTTAATACATATTTCCAATTGATATAAGTGCGAAACTTTAGTAATCTGGAATAAGGAGGTGAGATAAGTACAACTTTATCAAATTCAAGCATGTTTTGTTTCATAGTAAAACACCCCGTAGTCTTCGTATTACTTCTGCCATCCACTGCAGTAGGGTGTTGACATCATCTCTTGAAAGCCTAAATTTCAAAAGCATTTATCTGTTCATGCAGCGGTTGGAATTTTCAGGATGCGAGAGCTGTCAGTTCCTGTTTATAACTAATAATGCAAATACTTCTTGAAAAGAGCAACTGATTAATTTGTCTAAGGGGCAGACAATTCGTACAGCGTCTATACGGTGCTTTTAAATTAACCTCTCGTACTGTCTAAAATCAATGTAATTTTGATCATAGCTGAACTAAGCTCAGGCAAGC
>JAECUM010006981.1:0-15293 GCA_016617855.1 Megalonaias nervosa
AGTGGTTAATGATTGGTTCTGCAACTCCTTGTAACAGAGCTTGCGAAAAATTAATTATGTGGATATCAGATGCCAAGCGTGCGGGAAGTGAGTCTAGGACCAAAACCGTGCTTGAAATGTGGTGTTGGGGTTAGAAGAGAAACGCAGCTGTGTGTAGAATGCGGTGTTAAAAAATACAGAGAGCTAATACGATATTATGATTAAAAATTGATGGTAATGAATCTCCCATAAAAAAAACGCCGATGACTATCTCGCCAGATTTTCACGCTAACGATAGAATAATTATTTAGACAAAAATGTTTACTATATAAATGGAGCAAGGAGAATTTGAGAAGCATCCCATCATCAAGAATTATGAACCATCGGGTGATGGTATCATTAGGCACTGTCGACTAAAAAACCTAGTCGGTGCTGTCATTAATACTGGGTATCTCATGTTCAATGTCGTGGGGAAAATATATCTCTGTCAGAACTTTATCTATGAATGTTTCCACGGACTGATCAAAAACGGTCTTGTATTGATCATATTAATTCGGATCCAAAGAACAATTCTTTAAATAACTTACGAGCTATTACACGGAGTCAGAATTGCAAATTTGGTGGTACTGGTAAGCACAATAAATTTCCAAGAGCGGTTATATCTGAGAACGTGGAGACTGGTGAATAATAAAGATTTCCATCGATAAATGCAGCTGGTAAATATTTTGATATTCACACTCGTTCGGTTCACTATGTCGCAAATACAGATACATATACCGATCGGCATTATCAAAGAAATACAAACAAAAAATAACATTTCAGTATTACACACCGCAAGAACTATCAAGGGAAATAACTTTCTCAAGTACAGTGATCAAACAGTAGCCTCGCTTGTAACTATGACGGCCGCGATTAATTTTTTGTTCTTGTTGTGGTTCACATGTTATCAGTCATGCAAGTCAATCCAGGTAAGTTATTTTCAGATTTCCAGGTAATCGTGGGCGACCACGTGGAACAGTATATTAAAACAAACATTTCTTATATAATGAATTCCAAAAACATTAATGCAATTATTTCTGAGATTATAAAATTAAATGATGATGGTATAGAATTATTTGATCAATTGGATCCCGAAAAAAATTGTAAATGATTTTGAAGCTCTACAGGAACCGAAATATGATGTGAGATACACACTAGCAGGTTCATTAAATTGCTCCAGCAAGCGATAAAACAATCTCTGCTTTATGTTCATGATGATGCGAATATTTGAAAATTCGTTTCACTCGCAAACGCGATTGAGAAAGCTTGATCAGAGTTATCACGCGAATTAGAAACAAAAAAAAAAGGTTGTGAGTTCACGTGTGCGACAGTTGAAAAAATTATGTACTATTGTAAAACCCCTGTCCGTAAAAGCGTTGACTCTGTCACTGGTAGTGGATAGTCAAATATCCAAATTCACATGTATATCTGTAAGAGTTCTGTAGTCGTGGGGTTAAGGCGTACGGACGTCGTTCGATCGACTAGTGGAAAAGCTACTTCTCAAAGCGACGCTCGGGGTTCACTCAGGAGGCGCAACAATTACCCAAGATGAGACACATCCGACTTCCTTCAACTTGCTCGTCAGGTACTCCCCTTTTTTATCTTCAGAAATATTTTTATTTTAATTATTCAGAAGTATTTTATTCTTCAGAAATAGTTATGTTTTAAATTTTTTTCTTCAGAAATATTTTATTTTTCATAAATATTTTTATTTTTATTCTCCAGAAATATTTTTATTTTTATTCCTCAGAAATATTTATATTCTTCAGAAATATTTTATTCTCCAGAAATAATTTTATTTTTATTCTTCAGAAATATTTTCATTCAGAAATATTTTATTCTTCAGAAATATTTATATTCTTCAGATATATTTATATTCTTCAGAAATATTTTATTCTTCAAGACATGTTTTTATTTTTATTCTTCAGAAATATGTTACTCTTCAGAAATATTTTATTTTTATTCTTATTCTTCAGAAATATTTTTATTCTTCAGAAATATTTTATTATTTATTCTCATTCTAATTTTATTTTTATTCTTCAGAAATATTTATATTCTTTAGAAATATTTATATTCTTCAGAAATATTTATTTTTCTTCTGATTCTGATTTTTATTTTTATTCTTCAGAAATATTTATTTTTCTTCTGATTCTGATTTTTATTTTTATTCTTCAGAAATATGTTTATTCTTCAGAAATATTTTATTCTTAAGAAATAATTTACTCTTCGGAGACATTTTCGTTTTCATTTTCATTCTGATTCAGAAATATTTATTCAGAATCAGATTGTAATATTTATTCACAATCATATTAGAATATTTATTTAGAATCAGATTATAATATTTATTGAGATTACAATATTTATTCAGAATTATATTATAATATTTATTCAGAATCAAACTATAATATTATTCTGATTATAATATTTACTTTTTATTTTATTTTTATTTTAATTAAATAAATATTTTCTTATTTTATTTTTATTCTCATAAAAATATTTATTTCTTATTTTTATTTTTATTCAGATTATAATATTTATTTTTTTATTTTAATTCTGATTATATTATTTCTTTTTATTCTTATTATAATGTTTATCTTTTATTCTGATTATATTATTTATTTTCTATTTTTATTTTTATTCTGGTTACAATATTTATCTTTTAATCTGATTCTGATTCAGATTATAATTTTTATTTTTTATTTTTATTTTTATTCTGATTACGATATTTATCCTGATTAAAATATTATACAGAATCAGATTATAATATTTATTCAGAATCAGATTATAATATTGTTGTTTAGTTTTATTTTATTCTGATTATAATATTTATTTTTCATTTTTATTCTGATGCTGATTTAAGATAATAATATTTTTTTTTAATTTTATTCTGATTCTGATTTAGATTATAATATTCATTTTTATTTTAATTTTTATTCTAATTACAATATTTATTCTGATTATAATATTTATGCAGAATCAGATGAGAATATTTATGCAGAATCAACTTATAATATTTATTCAGAATCAGATTATACTATTCATTTTTATTTTTATTCTCATTATAATATTTATTTTTTATTTTTATTCTGACTGATTCAAGATTATAATATTTATTTTTTATTCTGATTCTAATTCAGATTATAATATTTACTTGTTATTTTTATTCTGTTTCTGATTCAAGATTATGATAATTATTTTTTATTTTGTTTCTGATTCTGATTCAAGATTATAACATTTATATATTTTTTTAATCTGATTCTGATTCAAGATTATAATATTTACTTTTATACTGATTCTGATTCAGATTATAATATTTATTTTTATATTTATTCTGATTCTGATTCAAGATTATAATATTTATTTTTATTCTGATTCTGATTCTGATTCAAGGTTATAATATTTATTTTTTATTCTGATTCTGATTCAAGATTATAATATTTATTTTTATTTTTATTCTGATTCTGATTCAAGATTATAATATTTATTTTTTATTTTTATTTTTATTCTGATTCAAGATTATAATATTTTTTTTTTCCATTAATCGAGAATTTTTTACCATCGATTACATCCTCGAGAATCTTACTACGAAGTTTTGTTTAGACAATAATAACACACCATCAGTTGTTGTTCATGGTTTAGTTTTGCTATCTCGGCAATTATTCCATCCATTATATTCATTTGTTATATTTAATTCGGGACAATATAAATAATAGTTATTAAAACAAAAAGGTTGCTACGATGTCACATACAAACTTATTGTCAAAACTTCATTTCTTAAATCAAGCAGGTGTCCGTTCTGCTCAGTAAGTCTAAAATGTATCCGTGATAATAGCGGATTATGACATCGTAGATAAACCGGATTAAAGGGTTCTGACACATTTAAAAAACCAGGCTGAACTTCGGGTGTGAATGAACGTAAGATATATCCCTGTTGTGCCTGCCTGGATCTTTCTAGATCTAATTGATAATTTCCATCAATTGCATCACATACAAGATTGACTGCGATTGTTGGTGTGATATTGACAATACCTGGTGATATATGACGACTACCGCCGTCTGGATCATTCTTATCTTTGAGAATACCTGGAGGAGGGGATATTTTTCTCCATGAGGCAATAATCTGGGGATAGTATTCATCGATAATATCATTGACGGTTTTCTTTAGTTCTTCGTCGTTAAATCCGGGTAATACAAATTTTGGTATATCTGCCTCGGCTATTTTATGATCTGTAGCAAATAATTGTTGAACGGTTGTTTGTTTGTCTACAGGATCATTAGCAACCACTGATGCAATAATAACCTGATTAGCATAATCGAGGTCTGATGCAACCTGATTTAGATGTTGTACCATTTAAATAATCTGATTTTTTAGATTGTCTTTGGGATACTCTTGCACGCAATTTTGAAATAACCGCCGTAGTGTCGTTGGTGCAGTTTGATGCTCACTTTTAATCACATCCGCGAATGAATTAATAAACCGTTCATCGATAAATATATCAAGGGTTTCGCGATCATAAAAAATACTAATTTTTTTTAGTCTAGGCATTTTTGCCATCAAGATCAACGTAAATAGGTTCTATAAATCCTGTTTCAAATCTCCTTGGTTCCATCCATCTCCAAGGGAAAGTTTTCGTTAATTGGGAAGTGTGTTGTTGTAGAATACTTGTTTATCTGAAACGTAATCAGATCGTTGTGGGCTCGGTGGTCCTTGATGAACAGGTACTATCTCTGGCCATCCTAACACAGGTCGGATCGACGACTGATATATATCTACGGCGTAGACGGGTGTCGATATTTCTATCGCGGCTGACAATGTTGGCTCATGAACCGTGATAGCGATTTTGCGTTCTTTTCCTGTAATAGATTTGATCCTGCGTTGGTATTCTCTATTGATCTGTTCTATTTGATAACTGCCCGTGGGAATACCAACAACTTGCCAATCGAGAGTTCCATCGGGTTTATTTTAATAAGAAAACACTAATAAGTTATTTGCTTGCAATCCTCTGAATGACTTTGATTTAATATTTGGCCAGCTGTAATATACTCGCAATTGCGCTAACGCAATTTCCTTGGATGGAATTGCCGTTGGAAAGCTAACGGCGAACTCAGGCTTGGTTTGAGCTCGCTGATATCATTGTGGTTGTTGGTGGTATTGTATTAGCGACGATTTGTTCTAGCAATTCTTGTGGCATTATAATTTACTTACTGATTTAAATTAGGGGTCTTTGTCAGAGGTTTGGTTTCCAGTTGCTTCATTATAATCCTTAATCATTTCTGTGAATTCCTGATCTGATATTATTCCATCGTTGAGCCCTGATGATATCAGCGATGGTAATTTGGCGTTCGCGTGTGTTGCCGCTGATAGCAACGTTGTATTCTCACGCAATGTATCAGCCGTGCACGTGGATATATTTTTTGCGATGATATCAAGAATACCAGCAACACCGGTTATTGCTGCAACACCAATTGCTATTACTGGTGCTATTATGTATATGGCTTATAATGATCCGATTATAGTTGCTGTTTCAGCGACTACCGCGTATGCAGAGTATACATTTATGTCAATAACAACGATACGTCTGCGGTATTTTGTTTTTCTTTGTTTTACTGTATACTCATCAATGATATTTTTCAGTTGGGTCCTCAACAAACACACTTGCTCGTATCTGTAATGTTGCTCTGCAACAACGTTAATCAATTAATTCATTATATAATTTAAGTAGGTGGTAGTTTCGCGACTAATTCAAGACACCAATAATACAGCATGCCGAGACCCCTCCTTCAGGTTCCACCACAAATGTTCCCTCGTCGTTTTAATCCAATATCACTAACATTGATCCAGACGTAGGCAGGACTGAAGAACGTCGTGAAATTGTGGCGAATAATATAAATCTTGTAGTGCCGAGTACTGAAAATCTGTATATGCCCGTAACCTTAGCGCGATGTTTGATGGATTTATTGAGTGGGGACCATAATGCTGATCCAGACACTACTGTATATACTACATCATCCGTAATATTCTTGATCTCGGAAAGTTTAATGTCGACGACTGCTGAGGTTCCAAAAGTAATCATTAATGGCTTTATTTGTGTTTCTACGAAAATTTACAAACGCGGTTACATGAGTAGCAAATTCAGATCTAAATGTGGTCATTCCATCATTGATTGTCATTAATGATGTCATCATCGGGATGTTGCTATAGTCAACATATTTCTTCGTGCGGCGTCATCATTTGATTCTGGTTCTCTAAGACCAGTAAGTTTATTATTAGTCATATTGAGAGAACCAGTCATTGTATCACCGGCGGATAGCAAACGATCATTGATCTCAGTTCTGATCTTGTTGTTGTTGCTGCTGTCTACGTATCTTTTTGTTGCTTATCATCGTCTGATTTTGGTTCTCTCACATTGATAATTGTATTTCTGCTCATGTTGAGATCGCCGTACATAATATCTCCAATTCTTCTGATACGTCCATCAATTTTCTCCATGAGTGCTACAACTGATTCCTCCGAATTTTTAATTTACCGTTTTTAGTAAATACCACTAAGTTATCTTCGGTCGCATCTGGAACTAGCAGAAAAATATCTGGCAACGGAATATTGCTCTCTTTAATCGTCCTTGTTGATCCTGAAAAACAACAACTTCATTTTGGTCCACATCTACGAGACGCAAAAGATTAGCGAGCTCGTCCTTGACCTGGTCAAGGGTTGCATATTTGGATAAATTACCATGGGGTTTGAGACTCCGAGAAGATCTTCAAAAAATATCTACCATTGTATATTCTGTTACGACCCTGTAGTTTAATTACATGTGTGTTAAAATTTGAATTCTTTCTATTTCATTTTTATTTTATTTTTATATCATTAAATATAATTGTTATTATGATGATGATTATGTTCGCAGGGTCTGATTTTTTGATAGAAACATCGTGTTTATTTAGAACGTAAATGTGACTCGCGTAAGCACGATTTTCGCATGACGTTTTTGTCGTTGCAAGTAAACAGTCAGAAATAGCTATGTAAATGATTGGCTGTGACCACGGTCATTTCTAATAATACTTGTTGACATTCTATACTACGTTGGCGAGATTTCGAAATCGCCATGATTTCTTCGTGCGTGCACATGAAATAACGTATTAGTTCGCCTTAAATACTCAGGTACCTGCGAAATAGTCTAGAGTCATATTTTAACATCTTAGAGAGTCATATTCTAACATCTCATAGAGTTTCTAAATACCTTAAGAAGAAGGTATTCTTTTGTGCTGGAAAGAGTTGTTCGCTCGTACGTCTGTAGAACAATTGTAAAAGAACATGTGTTTTGTTATTGATGATAGCTGTATTTCATCTACCTTTTAAATAATTATTTTCCCTGGAGAACTACACAACTGGCGTTGGACAAAGACATTTGGTGAAATTAATTCTAAACTGGAACAGAACAGTACAAATTGTGATTCACAGTGAAAATTCTGGACACTTGTGTAAAACCTTTGTCTGACGTCATCATCCGCCATCTTGGAACAGAATTGAGATTCAGACTACTTTAATTAGAACTGTTTATTCACAGGACTTATGTGTTTTTCACAATTTTAGGACAAATTTTTGGATCTTCTTCGTAAATCGTAAGTCTTGTTTCATATTTTTACCTTTTCACCGTGTTTTCTAGGGAAATAAATTATTTTTTAAAAAATTTACAAAGCTTGTTGTCTTTGCTCTTTTCTTTATGTTACTTAAAACAAGCCGATACGTAACAATTCACTAAGGCCTGTTTAAAACGACTATGTACAGATATACCGTCTGGTGGTATACTTATGCACGACTTTATGACACCGTGTCGAGCACAGCAAGTATTTCACGACCACATATTGGCGGATCATTTATTGTTTGTGTTGGTAATGCTGAATACCAGACGGGAATGCTTATAGGTGCATTAACATATTTTAAAAATTCTTTTGGTGTCGCCAACCCACACAAATCAAAATATACAACTTCACGTGGATCAATCGCGTATGCAACCTAGTGAGTACCGGGACCAGAACTTAATCGAGATTAATGATACCGGTTTTAACACGGTTTGGCTGTTTTGATAATTGATGACGCATAAAAAGACCTTTGAAGTTTTTTATGTTTAGCTTTTTAGCAGCATCAAGTAAATCAAAATTGGACATGGGAAGTATCAACGATGTGTCCCGGGCAGTCTTAGACCTTTCCTCATGGACTGACCGTACCATGAATGAGGGGTTCCAAGCAGTCTTAGACCTTTCTCTTTTTTTTTTTTTTGAAGTATTTAGTACTTGGCCTGTTGATATTTTTAATGCCATCCCACCGGCAGTTCCAGCAGCACCAAGTGCACCTGCTTTTGCAACAGCTGGGGCTGCTGCAGAGGCTATTAACGCTGGTATAGCTGCAAGAAGTGGAAATATGCCACCCGTCTTGGTGATGTCTTTAATGGCACCAGCAGACAGATTAAATGAAATCTAACGCCGGTCTTTGATCGTTTGACTTCATTGAAGTGCCTGAGTGATGGTTTATTTGGACCACCTGAGATCTGTTCTGATTTCAGTAATATTTTTATTCCTTAGTTCCTTTTTTTATACTGATTGTAGCTTTTTACTCTGACCAGGAGTCAGACTGACACTAACATGATGATATGATATTGTAATATCATAGACGATTTATTTACATGTTATCCACTGGGGCATCAATGACTCTCATTCGTCCACCAACACCTTCAAGCAACATTGTTTTCTCTGACAGTATTACACCGATTGCTCTATAATTAGAAATAGCTCTTCTTGCCACAGGAGCTCGATAGTGTATATCAGCGACAGATTGTCTAAATTAATCCAGGTGTTCCAGCGAAAAGTAATAAATCGGATACAGCGTTGTAAAATCTAGTTGTGATATTTGTAGACCAGAATCAATATTTTGATCACGTCCCATAATTGTCATCAAACGATGATATGGACGTACTAGATGATTTTTATCAAAATTCAGTAATATATCTTCGTATGGTTCTTGATGTTAATTTATTCTCAATAAAACTTCAGTAACACCAAGTTAGCCAAATATCATTATACTGTGTGTTTGTGAGTTTCTCGTTCAGTATTTTGGAAAGCAACGACTATATGTCGCGGCGCAGAGACACCTTGTTGTGATGCGATCTGCTATGTGAATAAACCATTAATGTTACTTTGAACACTATCTGTGGTCATCGGCAACCATGATAATGTTGATTTACCACCAGAATCCATAAACGAGAGCAGCCATCGTTCTTCAGCGAGTGATGGTATCATTGTTGACATCCACAATGGAAGTTTTGTCAGTATTACTTTACCTGCATCACCGATACGGCGCCAGACTGCATCATCGTCGGTAGCCTTTCGTACGAGTACAACTGTATGCTTGGCTCCGAAAAAAAAACAACCTTTCTGACATTCCTGCAAAATCCAAAGATATGTGACAGTGGAATTGCACATGAAAATCTTCGACTTCCATATTTCAGCATTGATCGACGCGCTCTGAATCCTAAGTTAAATTCTTGTTTAAAACCATGAACCACCGGCCACACATAAACGTCAGCGCTGTTGGCATTGTTTTTTTGATCGTCTTATATCATACTGTATGTTATTAGGATAATCACTAGTATCCTTTACAAGCATAATTGACGGACCAGCTGATTTTGAATAATTGTCGCTGTATCTTGCAAGACCAAGTATCGTCGCGGCAACGTCAACGTTTACCAGACATGATTCAATGCTTCTTCCATCGATGCTATACGTAGCACTGTTGAACATCGCCATGATGCCATTATTAACAAAACCTACTCTAACATCAGGTCCATATTCAGTATCATCCGTTTTCAGAATTTCACCTTCTATTTCAGTGAATGCTTCAGGGGGTAATAAATATCTGCTTGTATCCTGAATCATTGTATATATTATGATAATCAATATTGCAGCTCAATTCGCCCACGCTGATTTGGCTCTCGTGCGTCATAAGAATAATATTGATACTCACGCACAGATTCGTCTTTGAGAACTGGTGCGTCCATGTCAAATGCGGGATCAGATATACGTTTAAACATTTTATTATACTTGTTATCGTCTAACATGAAGACCACTTCCTGCTATCAGACTAGCAGTTACATTTTTTTCTTTTTCTGATAGGGGTACACCAGCCAACTCTTCTAGTTTTTGATTCGCAGCTTGATTTATTCTTTTGCTAACATTTGCAGGCATAACTTCTGTGCTTAATAATTTTCCTGGCTGAGGTCGGACCGCTTGCGATCTGCGTATTAATCGTGCTAGTCTGTCCATGATTGCCGAGAATACTTTACTTGCAACATCGCCAACAGCACCAATACAACGTCAATAGCTTTCATTCCCAGTTGCTTTGCAATAGGTATTGCTTTCAGAGCTATCCTTCTGAATAAGCCCTGAACAACATAACTGAGTCCATCTCCGTAGATCGCTTTATACGTAGGTAATCGCGAATATATCACCCTGGTCATTACAGGTCCACGTTGAGCATTATGAATGATCATATTATTTTCTTGTCACTGATCTAATTGCATCAATCATCAAAGATTACATCGTCGCGGTAATCATCATCGATTTCATCAATAAGGGACCGATAAGCATTAATGTCCATGATACTGCCTGTAAATAACCTCTGACAAATATCAGCTGCTTCATTAACGATTTCTGGGGAATTATTGCCGGCTCGTTTTCCGCCAATTAGAATTTCTAGTCGTTCAACATCGGCAAGGACGTACTTGGGACATAGAGTATCAAGGCCACTTCCTGGAGTGACTCAATCGCTCAGAACACTTCAAGTTGTTTCTTTTGGTTTTTGCTTACTTGGTGAACGTAATTCCCTCCTTCGTCTAATTTCTTCAAATCTTCTTCTTCTTTTTGTTTCCTTGCTCGTTCAACCTGTTTAAGTTGCAACTTCATTTTTTCTTCTCTTAGTTTCCTTCCTTGTTTTACTTGTTCAGTATGCTCATATACTGCATTGTTCAAGATGTCAAAATTATTAACATCTTCCTCATATCTGATCTGCGGAGTATCAGTAGCGATATACATCCCTAATCCAATCGGCCGATCTCATCGTTTTAACATATTCGGGTTTTACATAATTATCTCTATTACTATATCCAAATGCGGCAATATCAAGTAATTGGGTTTGATTCTTGATAACGGCAATACCTTCAGGCGGTGTGAGTTTATTTGTAATGTTAATTCTAGCTTTTGGCAGAGGTTGTGGCTCATCTTCAGGTTGTGGTTGAGGAGGTTGCCCCGGTGGTGGTCGAGGGGGTAATGGTGGTCTTGTTGCTCGAAGACGGCCAGCAATATCAACAGGTAATGTCTCGAGAACGTTTTGTACTGCCTCAGTTGCTGTAACAATTTTGTTTGTTGGTTCGAGAATTGGTTTAAATAACTGTTCTGTACCCTCTGTAAATTCCACCTGAGACTGCTGACGAACTTGTAGTTGTTGCTTGACAGAATCACGGAGGGGATATATTTTTTAATTGCCTCGGTTTAACATTATCGACCTTGTGTTTTCGTTTTCGTAGGAAGCTTTTTTTTGAAAAATAACTTGCTCCAATATTGGTCTGTTCACCCCTATCTGCTGTTCTTTTTCATTTGATTTTTTTAAACTGCATACTGGGTAGGTGAGAGTGTTTTGGGACAGTCTTGGGGTGTCTTGGGATAGTCTTCGGGTGTCTTGGGGTGATTAGTCGCTTCCATAATATTGTAAGAGTGCATAACATAGTTTCCGAACCATTGCTATGAGCGACAGCATAACACGGTATGTGCCGCAAAATACAAAACTGATTTTTTTTCCTTGGGTAATACAATCGAAATGTAGCAATGTGTAAAATATCGATTTGGTAATTTCTAAAAATATTCATTGTGAAAATTGACTAAATATACACATGCAATACTAGCTCATGCTTGTTTGAATATTCCAACAAAAATTGTGGGTTTTGCGGGTTTTATTAGAACTGTGGGCTTTGTGGGTGTTGTGGATTTTGTGGATTTTGTTGGATCTGTGGGTTTTGTGGTCTCTCTTGGTTGAGGTTTTTGTATGAGTGTGTGTGATTTGGAATTTTAACATAGCTTTAAACATTTTTGATCCATATCGCTACGACGTCTGCAGTGGGCAGTTTATAGTGTTGTCTAGCACTGGGGCATCATGCTGCACACATGTAGCATGATGTCCCACCCAGTCATATTATCCTGACACCAGGACGACCAGCCCTAACACTAACCTCTCAATGCTGAGCGCCAAGTGAGGCAGCTGTTAGAAACATTTTTATAAGTCTTTGATATGACTCGGCCCGGGATCGAACCATTGACCTCCCGCATCCGAGGGTGACGCTCTAACCACTAGGCCACCGGGTCCGGTTGTAGGTTTTGTGAGGAGTATATAAAGTTTTGTGGGCCGCGTGTGGGGATTCTGTCAAACTAGCACATCACAGTTATTGTGAGGGTTTTTTTTTGTTTAGTTTATTATTGAGTTATTGAACTTTAGACAATGTTTTGGACAGTAAATTTTTGTTTAAAGTTTATTTAAGCACAAAGCAATATTAATTTAAGGAATTTATTTTTTTAAATTTAAATTCCTTTCTCTCTTCCAAATTATATGCGTTCTAGTCATTTCTAATTTGTTTTTACAGGCAAACTAAATATTGTTATATCATTTGTTGTTGGTAACTCAGTAATATGGTCAAGTGGATGTTGTTCTCACAGACCAAAACTTTTATTTATTTATCTATCTATCAATTTATTTATTTATTTATTTACTTATTTATTTACTTATTTTCTTTAATTAATTAGTTCCTTTCTGAAATAGTAGGTCCAAAAATGTTCTTAGGGAAATAGAATGTCTAAGTCATTGTGAGTGCTTTCCTCACCGACTTGACATTCTATATTAAACTTTACTTGATTAATCTAGCAATATATGTAAACATAATTTATGTTTATATTTTATTATTTACCAGCTGTCTAAGTCATTGTGAGCGTTTTCCTCACCGACTTGACAGTCAATTTATTTCCATTTATATCAATTCACTTCAAACAAGTATTATGCTATAGTTGAAGTGTAAAGTCAAGCCAGTGTTTTCCTTGCAGATTTTACATTTCACATATTAGAATCAAGTCATATTTTCTCTTCTGTAGTAAACTTTATTACAATAAATAATAATAATAATAATAATAATAATAATAATAATAATAATGAGCCATTACAACTAAATCCAAATATGGTAAATTTTATATAATTTTCATTCATCAAAGAGGTAGTACTATAATTAACTAATAGTATAGTGCTAATGTGAACCCTGACCTTGTGTGAAATCATCATATGCCAAACTGTACCTCAAGACAATGATAGTATTCTGGCTTAGTATAAAAACAACATGACTGTCACGGTCGTGAACTTTGACTTTATTCAATGTTTGTTAATAAATGAATCATCTTGTGTTATGGCTGAAAAGAAATCAAAAGTTCGAGTTTACTCCATTCTCCTTCCTTAGTCAGTTGATAAGAAGTATACTCATTCCTGGTGCTGTATTCCAATGTAGTATTATCAGGACCTACCTCGGCCGTTACAGTACTCTCATGTAACATACTACGGCCGTTACAGTACTCTCATGTAACATACTACAACCGTTACAGTACTCTCATGTAACATACTATGGCCGTTACAGTACTCATGTAACATACTACGGCCGTTACAGTACTCTCATGTAGCATACTACTCCGGAGCTTTTAATCTGTTCGATTTGCCTGTGGA
The DNA here is from genome assembly GCA_016617855.1 of Megalonaias nervosa. Taxonomy (NCBI): domain Eukaryota; kingdom Metazoa; phylum Mollusca; class Bivalvia; order Unionida; family Unionidae; genus Megalonaias; species Megalonaias nervosa. The sequence continues at coordinate 13,820 of JAECUM010006981.1, forward strand.
TGAACTAAACGAGCTGTGGGTCCATTAGAAAGTAGAGATGATAAAGTTGCCGATGTGGATGAGTTAACTAAGTTACAAGAGGAACTTTCAGCCTAGTAAAGAAATGAACGGGATATCCGCAATGTCCACAACAGATGTGAGAGACGCAGTATTGAAAATACAATTCTGATCATTTAAACGGTTATTTAGGAAAAATGTTCATAACAATTCGCAAATCGAATGGTTCCGACTATGACACGTGCTCTCAGGGGTCTATAAAAATAGCACAGAAAGACATATTAAGGCCAAGTGCTATCCCATCTCCATCAGAGACGTACCATTTTACAAGTCAGTCCAAACACTAATTTCGAAAACAAAAATTAAATTTAAAAAGGCGGGTTTTTGTAGCAAACCAAAAGTCTCAGAGCCACGAAACAGGTCTTATTTCCTCTGGAGAAATGCACTGTTAAACCGTATCTGCTATGCAATTTATCCCATGTTACTTTCCTGAGACAGTGTTTCGAGTTTTAGTATCGATAAAGGTAATATGGGTCATGTAAATAGCTGGGGTTTTTCCAACAAAGAGCATACAAGTGACAGGGCATAAATATATGTCGTCTTTAGCTGGTAAATAACAATGGTTAATAAATATACTTACCTTTTTGCATCTTAAATTTCCTCCAAATGTACTTTCTTGTTTATTGCTGCTAATCATAATCATAATTATTTGGGTTCCAAGAATTGATCAACGCCGCGAAATTTTCATTATTAGTCTTACTCCGCGAAATTTTTATTATTAGCCTAACTCCGCGAAATTTTCATTATTAGCCTTACTCCGCGAAATTTTTATTATTAGCCTAACTCCGCGAAATTTTTATTATTAGCCTTTGGTAGAAAAGCAAAATGTGTGTATAATAAAGAGGTTAATACAGTTCTATTGGAATAAATGAACTCTTTTTTTTGGAATAAATGAACTCGTTTTTGGGGGAATAAATGAACTCGTTTTTTTGGAATAAATGAACTCGTTTTTTTGTTGAATAAATGAACTCGTTTTTTTTCTGAATAATTCTTCTCTCCCAACGTCGTGCAGCCTTGCTTAAGAAAACCGTTCATATTTTCCCATACAAATGCAATAGCCCATAATTCCTAAGCACGATAAAGAGATGAATTATTTAAAGAATTAGAGACCAATATCCCTCCCTAGTACTACCATTAAAGTGGTCTCGTTATGTATTGCTAATACAATTTTTTTTTAATTAAAAATAACATACTTAATTTGCTATGCCGAAACTGGTTTTATGGCTGGTGGATCCATTTGTGAAAATATAAGAGCAGTATGCAGTGCAATGTTGTACACTAAAAACACGGCATGCTAGGATTGCTACAAAACTAAAATGACTTCAAAAAGTTATTGATTCTGTGGAATGAAATTTTCCATTTAAATTACTTTTATCACAATCTTAAATGTTTTATATCTCTTCAGAGAGAGAGAGAG
>JAECUM010006982.1:0-43051 GCA_016617855.1 Megalonaias nervosa
TATATATATATATATATATATATATATGGTTGGAACCTGTCATCTAGATGGCACTGAACCTCTTGAGCCATGGGAAACAATTGTCAATCAAGACTCCAGACCTGTTCCTGTAACATAATTGCCCTGATTTTTGAAGACACTGAACCTCTTGAGCCATGGGAAACAATTCTCAATCAAGACTCCAGATCTGTTCCTGTAACATAATCGCCCTGACTTTTGAAGACATGTTCATGACAAACAAAATATTCATTTTATTTTTGTAATTTAGTGCAAAGACTCAGCAAAATATATGGTAAACATTGATCTTTTTTTATCCAGTTTATTTATACATTTATTAGGCAATATTTTTTTCTTTCCACTATCATATTGAAAAACTGAGTTTCTGACTCACTTTGTCGAGTATATGTTTAAACATTGATTGCATGTTTAACAGCTGCGGAGCAGTAAACAAAAACGACAGAGCAGCTGTGATAAAATTTAAAATAACGTGTAATTACCATATACTGCCCTGCAGTAAGCATTACCTGTACTTATAGCCTTGCATACCGAAAATTGGTAATGATTTTACCCAGGACTAAGACTTTCGTTTGATGCTGTGTACGGTGATAAAACGTTGAAATAAGCATAATGATTTTATAATACTAGATACTTTGGTGGGGGTGGGGGCTAGAGGAGGAGGTATGTGTTAAAACTTTACTTACTCCCCGTAATCTGAATGCAAATTCCAGAGTCTATGTCACTGGGTTTTCCCTCAGTACGCATACTAATTGGAAAATTGTTTTTATTCAGAATTATGTGTCCTCATATTCTGTGTTTTGAACCTTGAACATCGGAAAGATAAGCAACATTTCCAACTTGGACACCAAGACCACAACGAGTGCAACTGTCCATCCCATCTACTTCTATGTCTCTGTTGTTACGTTGTGTAACTCGACACATACACTCCCCGCCATTCAGTTGGATATCACTGTTTTTGTAGCTGCTGCTTATAAATACTCTGTTCAAGTATTGTATTTTTCCGAACTGACAAAAAGTAATATCTGCAAGGAAAAACAAAAGTTAAAAAAAAAAAAAACGTTTTGTTAAACCTGAACCAAGTCAAAAACCTGCCGTATAAGACCAATTAATTAAATGACCTGTGGTCTTGCTACCTCGACAAGAATACTAAGAACAAAATAGTTTGAAAGAAAAATAATAACTATAAAAAATCTGAATAATAAAAGAAAACAATATTAATGGAAAATGGAGGCAAAATGAACTTGGAATGAAACACTTTCACAACGGTTTCCATGTGTCTGTCTCTGTACAATAAGTTTGTCTCTAGTAAGACGCTTCCGTTATTTAATAATTTTCAAAATTATATCCCCTCGATCTCATTTCACAACGATCTCTCGCAATGATCAGAATGTAGCAACATGATCAATGCTGAAGAACTAAATATACCACAAGAAGATGAAAAACAGCATAACAGAATCGGTCATTCCTTTCTTTATTTGATAAATAATCATTTGTATTTGGTCATCAATTGATCGAATGGAATATGGTGCTGCGAACTATTCAGTACTATTATGTTTTCACCTACTTTATGACAACAACTCAAATGTTTAACGTAGCTTGAAAGTAGGCTATAAATAATCATATTCGCGCTCTGTAATACAAAATAATGTTTCCTGCCATGCGTCCAGTAACAAATTACAATGTACACAGGTCCACGGATTTTGATAAGGACCTATCTTAATGTTTTGATAGAGTATATATTAATGCATAATAATGCAGATAGATTTAAGTTGCTTTATCTGCGTTCTCGTATCATTTTGTGTACAAAGCTATGCTAACACTTTTGTACTCACGTACTGACGATCATAAGAGGTTTACAAAAAATCAATGACAACTATAGGTCAGACTTTTTAAAATACATTTTGCTTTGCTACAATGATAGTTAAAGATGTTAAAATTGCACACATGTAGTGTGAATGTCGAGTTTGAAGACTATGAAAACAAATGGAATCATTACATATATATATGAGTCTAGAATAAAGTTCAAACAGTATGACCATCGTATTCTGTGGATTTCGTACCTATACCCGTGGTTGTTAACCGGATATTACATGCAGATGATAAATGGTCAAGTGATCTTTTAACGCAGGAGCGTTGTTTTTAAAAATGAAGAATAATTTATTTATCTAATTGATATATATCCTGCGTATATTTACCAGACGTGTCTATTAGAAGTGTTTTATTATTCTCTCGCATTTAAAATTTGGATACTGTCATAGTAAAAACAAACCGAGTGTCCTGAATAAGAAGGTTGTATCTTTACCAGTTGTGCATATTAAACGATGTAAAATATTCCTTCTTTCTTACAATTTGTGAACAGTCACAGTAGAAAGCAGTTTCGAGTGATGAAAGAGAAAACGTATATCTTAATCATAATTTTCTAAAGAAAAGTCTATTAAAAGTATTATAATTCTTTTTTGCACAGAATTTGTGTACTATAAGAGTGGAAAGTACCTACCTGTTCCGATATGATTTTACTTACTTGGTACATATGCACAGTTACAAGAAAAAGCATTTTATGCCCTGAAAGAGAAAATTTATATTGTGTCAGAAACTCTAGCGTTCCTGTCTGTATGCATGTATGTATGTATGTCTGCATGTATGTATGTATGTATGTATGTATGTATGTGTGTGTGTAATGAAAATAGGGTTGTATGTATGTATGTATGCAATGAAAATATGTTTGCTTTATAACATTGTTAGATTTTAGTGATTATTTGTTTGTCTATGGGGAGTCGGTGTTGAGATGATATTTCTCAAACTGAGTAATTAGCCAATTAGCAGTAGACGTCATAATGCACAGTATTCACGAGTCTTAAAGGCACCATGGATTCGTCTCCTAACATGAGCTCTTTCTAGTTTAATAACGAATTCTCGGGATAATTCCACGTACAAGTAATTTGAGATAGTAATATTTATTTGTATTTAGTTGTGTGGGCCTTGTTTTGTGATGCTTGGCTTGAAGTTGATCAACCCCGTGGAAAAGCTTACGGATGGATCATACAAATGAGAAGCGACAAAAACCATGCACGTGTCAATTTGAAGTCTCGTAAATGCGAGGTCATTAGCCGATTAAAGGAATTTTATCTATAGTATTTCAAGAACCCTTCAGTTGATACTATCTATATTCTTGAGGTCCATCTAAATAAGAGAGACATCGACATCAAGCCAAAACCACGCAAGTTTTGTTTGATTCACTCGATAGTGAGACTCCTTGCGTTTTGTAGAATGTATGTGTGTATGTATGCATGCATAAATGTATGTAGGTTTGTAGGTAGGTCGGTAGTCGACAAATGGAGATTTCAAAATGAAAAATGAAAATGACAAATAAAAGAATCTAAAAGAAGTCATTTCTTTCTTCCACCCAATAGGACCAAGTTAAAAATAATTGCGATGATTGATCAATTGAATAAATATTATGATTGTACTTTACTTCTTTTATTCTTCTTTGTTTCATTATTAGTATTGTCAGCATTTATATCAGCATTGTCATCATCATTACTACCATAATTTGGCGATCTCAACAAAGTTTATCCTATGACCTATAAATTTTGAGTTTTCACACCACCATCCCACAACTGTAACCTAAGTCACCCGGACCGCTTTGGCTTTCATCGCTATTCAGCTTATTTACAAACCATGGTCTGGGATAAAAACGAATTTAAATGAAAACGGGGCGCATCAAACTTTGTTGAGTTCGGCAACGGCCACTTATGCTGATTAAGATTCAATACATTTGACGATGAAAACATGTCTAATAAAATCCCTGAAGTAAGCTTTATACCAGTCAGGAAGAATGCTGTATGATAAATTTATTTTCATACTAGCTTAGCATCTTTAAAATGTCATACTCTTGATGACATCAACACTTTTTCATTTGATGGGATGCCAACAAATCAACTGGATGCATCCAAACTAAAAGTGTGTGTGGGGGGGGGCAGGGGCGTACTTCTACCTTTTTTACCCAGACTGTCATATGCAAATTTTGTACACTCACACAGCCTGTGCATGCTGACAGTGCCTCAACCTCCATCCACTCCCAGATGTGTATACTAAATCCATTGCGACCCATGAATGTCGACTAAAATGGGCGAATAATTGGCGAAATCATTTTTCCCGAGATGTGTCACTAAATGATGTTTCAGATGAAAATATCTTGGAAGGTTTAAAAGAGTGAAGTTTATGTATACATTTTGAACTTATATTTCAAGGATTTTATTCCCTTTAACCTTTATATTTAATTTGTATATCTCTTCTGAATATCTAATCTTATTTGGCAATATACAGCCAGGACTGTGCCGATGTACCGTGAAATTATGTACATACATACATACATGCATACATACATACATACTAAGACAACAACGCAATATTGTTATGTTCGTTTAGCTCTGCAATGCGTGCGTATAAATATTATGACAGTGTGGAATTGAGACTTAAATTTGAGTCATAGACCACCATTCAGAGCTCCAGCGTGAATGTTTACATGGCTTCACATAGCAATAACAATAATCCATACAGACATTGCCGTAAGATAAGAAAGAAAGGAAAAATAAAAACGAAATGCGTATTTTTAAAACGCTGTGGCATTAAGTTTACGTATTATATATTTAAGAAAATAAACACTTCTTATATTCCCAATAAATTGTTCAAGTGACATTTACTCACAGAAATCCCAACTTAAACGTCATGACTGCATCCTCCCTTCTCGAATGATAGGCGAAATTCTTAGATTGTAAAAATTGGAATGTTTTGTTTCTTCACCATCATTTTAAACGGAATTCAAAGAAAGTCAAGCAGAATGCATTTCATATTTGACTCGAGGACAATAAATCTTGTCATCGTCGGTAATATGCTAGGACAAGCGGAAGAAAAAATCAAACATAGTCAACTTTTGATGTTACTAGTGAAACAGACCTGCTCAACAATCTGTGTTTACCACAACTTGTATTAAATCATGGGCTTTTGGACTTTTTCAGTTAGGTATCTGAAGTGAGATGTGGAGGAGATAAGTCTTTTTCCTCTAATTATTTTTAACTTTGTGTTCATTATAACCTCTTAAATCATTTTTTATGTCAACGTCTTTTCGAATACAGGATTAAAAAATTATATCCTTGACATAAACAAAAAGAAAAGAAAACAATCGGCTCAGTGTTTGCAAGCTTCTTTCAAGACAGAGTGATGTCAGTTTTATTTCCCTGTTTATAAATTGCAAAGGTCTAGTGAGTTATGCTTGAGATAAATGTTTCGGAAAGTGGTATTTTCCGGTTCATCCCTTGATAAAGATGTACAATGTTTCCCCCGCTAAATACATTGTGCAATTCTTCCTCTTGAATAGTCCAGATGTCGATTTGTAGTAATATACATGAATGTCACCAAATTTCAGTTGCCGCCATCCAGTTGTACGTATAATATAATGTTTATTTTGTTCTTGCCTTGCCAATTCGCTTTATGCTAGTCCGAGTTTCCTCTGACCCTTGCCACCCCATTTTTGATATTTGGACATAAGATGTTGGGGTGTAGGGTCAGAGTGCACTGCCTATCGAAAAGTTGGAATTCGCCGACACCATTTGGTGTCGGCATAGGGTAGCCGCTTACTAGCCGGCCTAGCAAACTTGAACAACCTTTCGTCGAGATATACCTGCATGAAATCCATAGGAATGTGATTTATTTTCTCAAAAATCGCGAGCATAGCATTCGTCATCCGCTGACAGACGAGACGAAAGTACATCGTTGCTGAAATTTGACTTGGATTATCTGGCTTGATGCAGATGAAAATCCAAATCAGACAACGACTCTTGAGCCAGAAATTAGCACTAAATGTATATCACAGCAGTTGTATTTACTAGTTACTATTATTAACTCCAACGTTTAATAATGATATTGCTCATGTAAACGAAGTAAGCAATGTGTCTTGTTAGTAGGAGACAAATAAGGGGTTTCTACCCCAGAGACCCCACCCCCATCTCCAAACAAATACAATTTACTTTTTTTTCATCACCTTTTTTACCACTGGGTCTAGAATCCGCATGAGGTATCTAAGCATAAGATAAGATTTTTGGTCAAAAATCTATCACAATTTCAGATTTGTTTGGGGGTGGGGTCTCTGAGGTAGAAACATCCGTATTTGCCTACTAATGGGATTTTGTTTATAAGCTTTAGATACAATTTTCAATTAGTTAAAAGAAATCTTATATAATATAATGGATAGATATAACGAAATTTTTGAGCTTCTTGAGAATTTTATTGATCAATGATATATTATTGAAGATGATGTATTACAGTTTCAAAAGTGTTTAAAGGGTGTTGAAATATATAATATATATATTAATGATAGATATAACGAAATTGTTGACATGTTAGGAGATTTTACTGAACCAGAGAAAATTACTGATGATGATGCATTAAAATTTGAAAAATATTTAAACAAATAACATCATATTATAACATGTGATTTATTTAATGTAGAAAAACCATGTTATGTTGATGTAATTTTTGGTCAATTTTATTTACCAAGTGATTTTATTAAAAATGAAATAGCTAACTTTATATATAATGAAATTGAAGATGTATTTCGAATAACAATAGATATTCTGTTTATTAAAGCTTTTTTAAAAATTTGTGAAGATGAACTAGATTCTTATGCTCGAAATGAAAATATCAATTTTTGTAAATTATTGAATAATTTAAGACTTAAAAGTGATATGTTAGAAAATCTAGAAGATTATTTAGGCGAAGATGATGAATTAGATGACGCTGATGATGAATCAGATGATGAAGATGATAATTATGGTTAATAAGATGATTACTTTAAACCTAATTCAAGGTTATTTTTTTGTTGTTATTTTATAATTTTAAACAAAATTATTTCTAATTAAATATGTCAAATACTATATAATATAATGTTAAAAATTGAAAGATATTGCTGAAAAGGTTCTCCTTAAGAAAATAAAGTTAGAAAAAGTTGCTACAGCATTTGCAGGATTTGATAACAGTTATAAATTTGATGATCAAAATGTACTTACAAATTTTAACTCAACAAAATTACTTAATTTATTACAACCAATAGTATCATATCAACTTGCTCTACATAAAAGTATTAAATTAATTGTCCAATGTCATGTTATTTTTTCTAAATTACATGCTATTTCAGATCCTAAAGATATACTCGATTTTATTTTTGAAAATAAAAAATTTTATACCGAGATTGCTGATCTTTATTTATCAGCTAAACCGCGCAGAATACTAGCTGGAACACTGACTTCTTTAGCCGTTGATGTAATACATCAAGAAATAAATAAGAAAATAGAGGAGTATACTTCATCAGGTTCTGGTTGGAAGTTTGAGATGATTAAAAAAATAAATTATTTCATACCGCAAAATATAAAGTGCTGCGAGGTAGTTCCTAAGTTGATCTTCCTCAAAAAATAAAAAATAAAAAATGTTGTATTAACATAAAAAATGTTGATAATAAATGTTTTAAACGGGCTGTTTTATCTGCACTACATTCGCAAGATCAACACTCCGATCGTGTCGAAAAATAAATACCATATGCTAATCAACTTAATTTTAGCGGAATAACTTTTCCAGTGGCTGAAAATAAAATATTTAAATTTGAAAAACAAAATAATATTTTTATCAATATATTTGGGCTGGACGAAAAAGAAAATGTTTATCCTAGATATATTTCAGAAAATGCTAGCCAATCAACAATAAATTTATTGTTTTATAGAGATCATTATTGTTGGATAAAAAACTTTAACGGACTAGTTGGTCAACAATATAACAAACATAAGGATAAGAAATACTTTTGTTATAGATGTTTACGAGGTTTTTCTGAAGATATAAAATCAAATCAACTTGATAGATTAAAAGAGCATATTAAATACTGCTCCAATACTAAAAAAGAATAATAATGCCATGCGAAAAAGAAAAAATATTAAAATTTAAACATTATAATCATAAACTAAAGATCCCGTTTGTTATTTATGCTGATTCGAGTGTCTACTTGTTCCAGTAGATGGAATGGAAAATAACCTGAATAAATCAAGTGCAAGAACACTTTTACCTTCATTTCCTGTAACATAGATTTTTATGTTAATTTGCTTAAGAAACTGTTCAAACTTTTTATTAAAAAATTCAGCTCCGTGATCCGTCCAAATTTTGTTTGGTTTTCTTTCTGAAGCAACAATAATCTGTTCCAGTGCACTTGTTATTGATATTCCAGTTTTATCAGCAACCGGAATGCTAAAAGCATATTTACTAAAAACATCACATTAAATAAATATTTCTTCAACGACTGTTTGTCGTCGGCTACTGAGCTAATGTTAAATTGAGATAAATTTGACATATCAACGAGATCTACAGCCAAAATATCAGCAACAGCATTTGCTACAACCTTACGACGTAGGAACTTTTCTTTAGGTCGATGTAGTTCAACCGCTAGTGACTCCATCACTTGTGGAGCGTCACCGAGTCGGGAGTCTCCGAGTCCTAACATATATTTTGCACCAATTAAACCTTGTATTAATCTTCTATCAATACGCTCTCTGACTCCAGTTGGTTTCGTATCATGCAGCTCATTTAACATTAACTTATCACATCCATGTTTATCTTGCTCGTTGTCCCTATAGCAGATATCATGTCGCATTGCTATTGCATCAATTTGATTATAAGATTCTTGTCCAGGAAGTGGATTATCATTTTCATCAAGCTGTTTATCGAGTGGATTGTAAGGACCAGTATATTTATGTTTTGGAAGGGTCCAACCGCCTTTTGGTTTTGGTAGCTTTCCAATTAACTTGTGAACATCTAGTCCCGATCCAATTATTTCTCGTTTTTTACAGCGCTGACAATACGTAACAATTTTATTTTGCTCTAGACAAAGACAGTCATCGCAGTTGCATCCTCAATTCATCTTCGATTATTTATTAATCATCAACTAAAATAACCTTATCACAACCAATACCAGACCCAACAACCTGCAACACAGGTTGTGATTGTGACTTAATAAATGTGCTTTTTTGCCTTCCACAAACAGTACAAGTGCCTTTTAACATTAATCTGTTATGTTTTGTTTTTTTTTTCCGTTTTTTTATCAATATTCTCAGTCATTTAATACATTTGAGACAATATGTTAGCATCTTTATTGTTTAAGTTTAGATACAATTTATTATGACATTGTTATTGTTAATAGACGGGTGTTTATCAAATTGCAAATTAAACTTTAAAAAATCTGGAGACTTACTCATCTGTTTTATAAACATTATACAATAATATCCGCAAGCTAATGTTCCAACAGGTTGAAGTTGATTACACGAATAATTTATTTTTTGTTTATTTTTTGCTCATATATTTTTTATTCAGTCACTCGGTGGGAGGCTAAATGAATCAAAATAATTATCATTATAAACTGCAACCCAGTGTGTACTAGATCCATCATTAAAATCTGGTATATTAATTAGCTGTTGCTAAGTTCATCTTTAGAATAAACTCCATGAAATTTTTTTTTATTGATTTTAGTTTATCAAGTATATCAAAATTACTTAACGCGGAAGATTTCATCGCGGAAGATTTCATCTTCTTGTCCCCGGCAGCGGTAGTCCTCGACCTATTCCCAGCAGATTTGGCAGCAAACTTCCTGTTATTCCCGCTAGTAACGGTCCGATAAATCCGCCTTCCACCGCTTTGCGGTAGTTTCTCGTTCGCCTCGTGGTTGTCTTTTTTTTTTTTCTTTGTTGTCTTTCGTTTTGCTGTTGTCTTTTGTTTTGGCATTTTATTATACTAAAATTTATATAAAAATTTTCTTTATTCCACTTCCCTCAACAGCTTTTTTAGTTGCTCCAGATATAGCACCAGATGCTGCCGCTATTCCTAATGTTCCAAGTACTGGCAAAAGTTTTGGTAACATTGTTTTAGCTAATGTTGCTAAAGCTGGTCCAAATGAACCACCATATACCGCGTTGCGGTGAACCATTGCAACTACTTGCGATTCACTTAAATTCAAAATAAAAGGTTTATTTTCGATAGCTTTTTAATTGAGTTTATTTATTTGTGTTTTGGTTAGCATTAATTTTGTAAAATACCAGCCGACATCTGCTTTGCAGATGATGATGTAGGATCAATTTTTATTGAAACAGCACGTCGTTTGTTAATTGCAGATGATAATTTTTTAATCTGACCTGGAGTTAGGTATATTTCTTCTGTAATATATTTCATGCTATAAAATTAATGTTGACTAAACTTGCACCGACATTCTACCTTCTACTGAATCAACAGCTATGGAAAGATCACTTATAGCTAGTGCATAAACATTTAATAAACTTACTGGAACACCACCTAATGTCCAAGTAACTTCTATATCTGCTGTTGATAAACATCACTTTCGGCTTGTTTGCTAATATCAAAATAAAATATTGGATAAAAAGTACGAAATTCCTCGACAGATATCTGAGATCCGTCTCCAACATTCTGATATTTTTGCATAGCGTCCATAAGGTACATATACGGTCTAGATATATTTTTTGCTGCATCATCATTAAAATAACATTCAATTGCTAGTTCTGGATATTGTTTTGAGTTTAATCTAACAAACATTCTCCTTATATCAGCAGACTCAAATATATTATTATTAAACAACTGATTATTACGTCGTGCTTGTCGCTGAAATACAATAAATAAACTTCGTGGTCGCTGTTCAGATGCTGTTGTTGTAACACGCCACGTGTAATCAGTTGCATTTGGAACAGCTGTTTGATATATTTTATGTTGTTGAAAATGAATCTTTTTTGTGTATTTCTGGAGCATATCATTTAGTTCTATTTGTTTGTTACATGACGGGGTTATTCGCGGCATCCACAACGCGAGTTTTGTGATAACAAGTTGAGCGTCAGCTACTCCAACTCCGTAAAAAATACAGTAGTTTTGTTCTGCTCTGTCAATTATTAAAGTGTGTTTAACTCCACAAAATACTTTATCATGATCTCGACAAAATCCAAAAATTGTATTTAGCGGCAACATCATTGCAATTTTTCTAGACTCAGCTGCCAAAGTTTTTCGTTTGTCAAAACCCTCATTGTAAATTATGTTTCGTTTATTAGTCATAGCATCGTTTAAATGATCTAATATTGCAACACCATCAGCGGCACCATCTGGTAGTACTAAACCAAGATTAATACAAGCTCCTTGTAATGAAACTCCTGTAGCATTTGCATCAGCGGCTGCACCTGGTGCAGCTATATTGAATCTTGCAGCGTTAGCAATAAGAAAATCTCTCACAAGTACAACATCTGCAGCTGCATTGGCTCCATGTACTAGAGGAAGTCCCCTAATAATAAATGCGCTCGAGTCGGCAGCCCATGTTGTAGTGTCTTTAAACCACATCATGTTTGTTGCAAATAGATTTAGAATAATCATCACTAAACGAAACAGCATTTAAGATTCTACTTGCAACTGGCAAGTGCACTGCAATATATTCTATTGTTTGATTAGCTAACAAATAACGTGCACTTCTAATCAAGCTCCAGCCATTATTAACAAGTGCAATTTCAATGTCAGCTGCAATTACAGCAGGTGGAACTGCAACTGTCATAATATATCCACGAACCTCCAACATCGCCTTGTGAGGCAATAAAAATACATCCTCATCTCGCGTATTAAATGTCCTTGTTCCAGTTTTATTTGGTTCGTTTGAGTCTTCATAGAGATATTCAACATATTCAAATTCTGTTGCCATACTATCAGTATCTTATATTTCTGTCAAGTCGAGATAATTTTTAACAGACATTATTTCTATAAATTTTATAAAATTTATTGTTAACATAAAAAATTGTTGCTGCGGCGATGTAACTTTTGATATTAGTTTTTTTTTAATAATTTGCTCGCCTTTTGGCGATAAAAGCTTTTTTGTCGTTACTATCATAGCATGTTTAGTATCTTCTGTTGGAGCAATTTGTGAAATAACCTGTTTAATTTCAGCATTAGACGGCGCACCTTTTATTTTATCAGCAATCTTTTGTCCAACCGCAGTTCCAGCTGCAGATGCCGCTCCAGTTGCAAAAGATTATCTTGCATCAAGCGCAATAGGAACAACTTTATGAGCGATCCCCGGCACATTTTCAACAATTTGAGTAAATATATTTCGGAAACATCCACCAACAATTTTTCTTCTGTAAATGCTTCTTTTGTAAATCATAGTTATACACTATATTTTTCCAAAACAATATAGCTAAAAAGATTGTAAGTACAAATAATATGTGACAATCTCATTGTTAAGGTCAAGTTGTCGTCCAGATTGATCTGTCAATTTCATTTTAATTTCATTTATTTGATTTTCAACATTGAGCGGACAATAAATAACTTGTGGATTAACTTGCATCAGTGAACCAGGAGGAACATCTGGTGAAAAACTGTATATTGTTTGTCCTTGGCTGCCACGAGCAGAATAAGATCCTGATGCGATAGAACAGTTTATTAAAATTGTATTTACATCTGTTATATTTACCCGAAGATCTCCGTCATATGTTATTGTTTGTTCTGTAGCAGATCCATATTGTTGTCGAGTAAATCCTAACAACGATGCAATACTTGCTGTTGTGGAAAAATCAACTAACAAATTATTTTTTAGTATTATTCTAGCTGGAAATGTATCATAATTTGGAGTAAGCTTAAAATCGTCTGCAGCACCATTATTTTTTTGTTATAAGCAATTTTATTACTTTATTTATATCTGTTACATTATAAGCTCCTTGTGGCATTTTAAATGATATCCATTGCGCTTGTGAAGCTACTGAAACGTAAAATCATCATTAATATCAGTTTTTATATTTGCCATGCTGTACAAAAAATTAATCCAATTTCATATTGTAAATCTGGATTAAGTTGTTTTGGAGGAATATAATTAACAAAAAAATTTGCACTGTCTCTTGCAGCACTTGCAGTGCTGGAATCTAACAATAATGTTGTTGACATCGTTATTATTTTGATTTTACAAAATAATTTTTTGTCTGATAAGATCACGGTGCAAAGTTTAATATTCATCTGATGTTAATAATCCGCTCGATCTTAAATTATCAAGTATATCTATAATTTCATTGTCAATTTCAGATCCCTCATTTCCAGCTTCTTTTGATGATATTAACAACATTAATCTGCCAATCATTTCAACTGTTGATGTAAATACCTTAACTCCGGAATTTCCAATTCCAGTTCCAGTTTTCTTATCCTTATCCATTCCACCTAATAGTTCATCTAGTAGTGAAATCTCTCTATAAGGAGCAGTTGCCGCAGCTTGTTCAGCTTGTTTAGCTTTTTAGTTTGTTCAGTTTGTTCAGATCTTGCAGCTTCTCTGTATATTTTCACACGACTTTCATCTACTGACTTAAATTTATCATGAAATTTCCATCTTTTATAAGGATCTTTTCTAGTTCTATAATCTCTTGCTGTTTCATAAAATACACCTCTTATATTTTTTTCTAATTACATTAAGAAACACTAGCATTTCCTCCTCTGTTGAAGCTTTATTAAATTCAATCTCAGCAAGAACACCGTTTTGTATGATGGTTCTCAGATCTGCAAGAAATTTATTATATCTTATTTCTGACCACGACCTTATCTCATTAATAGCATCTATATAATTCTCTTTTAAAAAATCATGATATTCATCATCTGTTATACTACCATAAACTTGTTTTAAGAAAAATCTCCTTTTCTCACTGACATTCATAAATTTTAATGTTAATTGTCCAACTCGTTTTTGCTCTTCTTTAATATCCTCTAATTCTGTTGTTAACTTGCCTAACATTCTCTAATTTCTTGTGTATTTAAAGCTGCTAGTCTTTGCTGAAGCGCAAGTGGATCATTAATCAACCGATTTATTTCTACTCATCTCGCATCTGGATCATCAACAGTAGCTGAAAGCGCAATAGCTAATTTTCTAGTTTCTTCTACAGATCTTGTAATAACTCTACCAGCCGCAGATTCTTGTTGTTCTTTAACTAAGCATAATAAACCTTTTTCTTTCAATTGTTTAAGCTCCTCCTCAGATAAAGGTTTATCTTCTGGTTGTTTTTCGATAAGAGCATCTGTAAGCGGTTTAAGAATTTCAGCAGCTTCTTCTGCAGCAGCTATATGTCCACGATGAACTTCTACTTTGTTCTTAAATTCAGCCTTAGATTTAACAAGTTTTTTTAGTGAGTCGAGATACTTTTGGCGTTTAATTTCTCTTTCCATATTCTATAAATTTTTATAAAAATGTATTGTTTATTGTAAGTAGTCATTGATACAACACCGAAACATCTTTGTTGGATCTCGCGCTAGTTCATCAAATAAAAAGAAATTGTATTTATCTTTTGTAGCTCTATGACAAAGTTCTATAAATTTATCTTTCGTTACATCTCCACATTGTTCGTTTGCATATTTCGCACATCAACATTGTCTAGTCTGATAAATCTATCAACAGTATAAAAACCTTGCGCGAGATCAAAAGAATTACATTTTTTATTACGCGACAATGAAAAATAAGATCTTATTTTATTAATTTCTTCATTATTTAGCAGAATATCATCAAACACAACTATTTTATGTTCAGTCGAGTCAAGTTTATTTACTGGAATTAAATCTTCGGGTTGTCTGATTATATAAAAAAAAAAGATCTTCACCAGCATCAAGATCATCATGCATTTTATCATTATATTCATTAAGTAGCTCGTATTTATCTTGTTGCTGGTTAATTGTATAAATATATACTCTACCATAATTAAAGTTATCTCCGAGAAGTAAATTCATTAATAAATTTGTTTTTCCAGATACATTTCGACCAACAATAAGATAATAAAAATCTGGAAGTTCATTGTTATGTTTATGTTTTACTAGTCGCTCAGTATCAAAATTTAATATTGACATTATTATTGTTTTAGTGTTATATATAATTTTGAAAACCATTACAAAATAATGAGCTACCAGACAAAATTTGGAACGTCATTAAACGGATCAGTATCAGAGACTGCGGTAACAAACGGGGTTGATCTATCAGGTTATTTAAAAAAATCAGGAGACACAATGACAGGCCACTTATCAACGTCAAATCAGAGAATTCTAGATCTAGAAACAGAATATCCACCAATTAACGCTGTAAATACACAAGCTGTAAGTTATTTACAATTAAAAACTGTTGATGATGAAAAATTAGATAAAACTGGAGGAACAGTTACTGGCAATATCAATATGTCAGGTAAGAAAATAATAGGTTTAGAAACCGCATATCCACCTTGAGTTTCGGATCCAACTCAAGCTGTAAGTTATATACAGTTTTTACATGTTGATGATATTAAATTTGATAAAGTTGGTGGAGCTAATTTTGGTGATGTAAATATGTCAGGTAAGAAAATAATAAATTTAGAAACCGCATATCCACCACCAAATTTAGTTGACTCACAAGCTGTAAGTTATTTACAGTTAAAAGCTGTTGATGATGAAAAACTTGATAAAACTGGAGGAACAGTTACTGGTAATATCAGTATGTCAGGTAAGAAAATAATAAACTTAGAAACTGCATATCCACCTCCAAATTTAGTTAGCTCGCAAGCTGTAATTTATTTACAGTTGATGTATATTGATGATATTAAACTTAATAAAACTGGTGGAACAGATACTAGCAATATTAGTATGTCAGGTAAGAAAATAATAAATTTAGAAACTGTATATCCACCTCCAAATTTAGTTAGCTCGCAAGCTGTAAGTTATTTACAGTCAAAAACTGTTGATGATAAAATACTTGATAAAACCAGTGGTATGATGACCGGTCATCTTATTATGTCAAATGCAAAAATAACAGGATTATCAATAAATTCGCCTCCAGCTGATGATACAGATGCTATTAGTTACGCACAACTACGCGGAGCACTTACACCTTATTTACATTTAGCTGGTGGTTTTATGACAGGATCTATTGATATGGGTGGATTTGTTGTGTTTAATACTCAGCTTGATAATACAACGTTGACTGACGATTGTCGTCTAACAAACGTCAAATATGTTAAAAATAATTTTGTTTAAAAAGTTGGAGACACGATGACTGGAACATTAGATATGGGATCTAATAAAATAATATCATCTCATGTTACAGTTAATAATACAGATTTAACGAATAAAAAATATGTAGATGACGCAGATACTGTAATATCAAATAATGTTACGTATATTTCAGTAAATTATTTGCCACGCGCTGGCGGTTGATGCAGGGTATAATAGATATGGGATTAAATAGAATAACAACTACATATGTTCCAACTGTAGCAATTGATTTAGTAAATAAAGCTTATGTTGACTAAGTTGCATCTGGCGGAAAATCATACGCTAAAAATAATGCTGGATTTATTCCACGTTGCTCTTATCCGCCAAGTGGAAGTAAATGTGGTTTTTCAATATCAGCATCATCAGTATACAATAACAGCTATCAAGCGCATAATGTTACAGTACCTGAAGATATGGCAAACGATTGGGTTGTTCTAGGTTGATGTAGCAGTAGTTACTGGATTAAAACTGAATGTCCATCGCCATTTGCAATACGGAAGTTTATAGCGCGAGGACGTCAGGGTCGTTCTGAAAGATTTTTAGATTGGGAGTTAAATGAATCAAATAATAACATTACCTAGTCAACTTTATACATAGCAACAAATTATCCGACAGGAATTAATCCAATAGAAATTTTTCTTCCAACATCACCTGTTGTTAAGTATAAATATTACAGATTATATCTTACCAAATTTAAGCAAATTAACCCCGGTTTATCTTATTGGCAATTATTTTCATTAGATGATTTAATATAATACTATAAAATAATGTCTGATCCAGCAATTATAACAGTTTCTAAGGAATTTTATAACAATATTTTTAACGATAAGAAAGATGCTATTGCAGCAGATGATACTGATAAAGATTCAGTAAATAAAATTAACCAGATGAAAAAACAGTTAAATAATTTTATTATAGATCCAACAATAAAATTATCAGAATCTGAAATTAATTTTGTCAGAGTATTAAAAATGCGAGGACAGCAACTTATAGATGCAATAATAGATTTTGATTTTATAAGTAAATATTGTCATCCTGATGATTATAAAGACGAACAAAATAGAACTGAAAATATATTTTAAAAAATATTGCTGGAGCCTAACACTCAAAATACAGATCTTATTGTTAAATCTAATCTAATAAAAACACACGCCCATGGCGGATGGTTGCAGGAAGAAACTAGAGTAAATAATTTACATAATAAACTAAACAGATTATCTGAAATAAAAAGAAAAAATTTGATAAAAATAAAAAATTAAATGATAAATTTAAAAAACGAGATATATTTCAAAAACTTGGAATGTATTATCATGACAAAAAAGCAATATTAGATATTGTTAAACCGATAAGTGCAGAACTTTTGTAAAAGCTTATGCAAATGCAATTATGTCATTAATAAATCGAGATCATCCGGAATTTGATCCAATAATTGTTGATAAATCGTTAAAAATAATAAATGATTTTAATGATAAATTTAATGATCTCGATGATACTCAAAAAAAAAGATTTTATTAGTGATGTTAGATTAGTTAAAATTAAAAAGAAAATTAATGATTATTATGGTGTTAATGAGGTTGATTATACGCTACCAACATTGCAACGATCTAAAGAATTACCTTTGACAGGTTATTACGATGAAATTTATAAACTTTATGATGATGTAGATCAAATGAACATGTTTCCTCATGTTAATAAATTACTTACAGGTAATGTACCAACACAAAGTTATTTGCGCATATTATTTGTTATAAATTTTATGATCGCATATACTAATATCAATAAATATCTTCGTACTGGTAAAGGTTTTACATTGGATGAAGTTTCTCGAGTTCTCGGTTATGTTGATGAAACAGAAAAAAAGTTTAAAAAACTGGATGATAGATCCATTTTACAGGGCTTTACTCGAAGAAATGAAGATTATAATGAATTTTACTCATATAGCTGGTTAAATAAAAAAGAGGTGTTAAGAGATGTAGAATATTCCGACACGAAATCAGATGTTTACAAAAAGTATAAAGATTTTATATATACCCAAGATCATTCTAAATTGAATCTGCTGCATTTGCACATCCTGCTTCTATAGCTGATCATAGAAAATTAACTATTTTATAAAATCTTAATAAAATAAAATGAAAAAAGAAATTACTGATTTTAATTACATTTCAGAAACTATTCCAAAATCTGATCTTGAGGCGCTTAAAGAATATTACAAATATTATCATAAAAGGTTTTGGTGCACAAAAAAATGTTATAAATATTACGGAAGATTAATTAGTGTAATTTCATATTTGCTGCTCTTAATGACAGGATCTGGAATAATTTGTAGCGGAGCAATGATAAATCCATTTTTATTGATTATCTCTGGAATCGGAGTTAATTCATCAACAATATTTAAGCAAATTGAGCCAATTTTAACAGCAAAAAAAGCAGCTTGTAAAACAGCAAGTACAACATATAAAAAAATATTGAATCAAATCCGATCTTATCTTCGCGGAGTTAAATATGATATGGACGATTTACTTCGTGAATTTCACGCAACATACAGCGTTTAAATAGATATACTGCCAATTAGGGTCTGTAAATATGAAAAATGTTATCAAAAAATTTATTAATCTTAATTATCATCTGATTCATCTGATTCATCATCATCATCTGATTCATCATCTTCACCTAAATAGCCTTCTGGATTTTCTAACATATCACGTTTAAGTCTTAAATTATTCAATAATTTATAAAAATTGATATTTTCATTTCGAGCATAAGAATCTAGTTCATCTTCAAAATTTTTTATAAAAGCTTTAATAAACGGAATATTTATTGTTATTGGAAATACATCTTCAATTTTATTATATGTAAAGTTAGGTATTTCATTTTTAATAAAATCACTTGGCAAATAAAATTGACCAAAAATTACATCAACATAATATGGTTTTTCTACATTAAATAAATTACATGTTATAATATGATGTTATTTGTTTAAATGTTTTTCAAATTTTAATACATCACCATCAGTAATTTTCTCTGGTTTAATAAAACCTCCTAGCATGTCAACAATGTCGTTATATCTCTCATTAATATATATATATATATATATATATATATATATATATATATATATATATATATATATATATATATATATATTTCAACACCCTTTAAACCCTTTTGAAACTGTAATACATCATCTTCAGTAATATATCGTGGATCAATAAAATTCTCAAGAAGCTCAAAAATTTCGCTATATCTATCCATTATATTATATAAAATTTCATTTCTCTAATTGAAAATTTTATCTAAATCTTATAAATAAAATCCCATTAGTAGGCAAATACGGGTGTTTCTACCTCAGAGACCCCACCCCCAAAACAAAGCAGAAACTGTCATAAATTTTTGACCTAAAATCTTATCTTTGGCTTAGAAACCCTATGCGGATTCTTGACCAAGTGGTTAAAAAGGTGATAAAAAAAGTAAATTGTATTTGTTTGGAGGACGGGGTGGGTCTCTAAGGTAGAAACCCCGTATTGCCCTACTACTTTGTTTAGTGGTGCTCTACTGCATACATTTTTCTAAATTAAGCTCATATTTAATCTAATAATGCTGAAAATCGTATTTAAAGACGGCCAAACTTCGACTCGTGTAGGGGTTTCCTTGTCTAACATTAGAGCTTGAATGCAATAGTATGATCACGTGACGAAATCAAAATAGTGTGCGTCTTTTTTTTATTTTAAACGTAGCTTTTTAACGATTTTTTCAGTCATATCGCTACGATGTCTACAGTGTGGCAGTTTTATTGTGATGTCTAGCACTGGGGTATTATGCCACAGACATATATTATGATGTCCCACCTAGTCACATTATCTTAACACCAGGCCGACCAGTCCTAATACTAACCTCTTAATGCTGAGCGCCTAGCGAGGCAGCTGTTAGTACTGTAGCGGAAACTCCTTCGGCTACACTACCCCGAGTCTCGCTATCTCGGGTTCTTTACGATCGGTCTTCGTGTTTGAAGTGATATCTCGCGGAATTTGTCTCAGGATTGACGCTCCAGAGTGCGACAGATTTCTACCCCAGCGGGATACCGTCTTATTCCTAGCTTCTTGTCGCCGACTAAGTCGCTGAGTCGTCGACTGGGTGTCCTGTGGTCGTCGACTGATTCGTTGTGTTGTCGACTGGATCGTCTGGGTCGCCGACTGTGTCGTTGACTGGTTCGCTGAGTCGTCGATGGGTTGCCGACTTGGTCGCAGAGTTGCTGATTGGGTCTTTCTCTGGTCGCCGACTCGGTCGCAGGGTCGTCGACTGTGTCGCTGACAGAGAGAGAGAGAGAGAGTGATAAACGAACAGTGCGAAATGATGAGAGAAGAGAGACCTTCAGTAGATTTCAACATTTCTTGGACGAGTCTTGTAACTCCTGTATACTGGTCGACGAAAGACCTTGTCCCTACACTTTTCAGATTCCCTGGCCTAGCCCTTTCCTGTCCGGAGAAATACGACGAAATGTGCTTGCTCTGGCGGGGTGGTTATACGGCTTCACTTGCAATGGGACGTCTTTACACAATACCACTTCCTAACACACCACTGTAGCAGCCACAGTTGGCCCCTAAATATATTCAGGCGGAATCACGTGACCCAAAACTAAGATGCTAGATAGTACTACAAAGCCCGCTAATATTTAAAATCAGAATATAAACTTTAACGAAACGAAGTTACATTAACGAAACGAAAATTACTGTCCATTGGTTTATTTCGTTACAGCACCATTTTTGTAAGTTTTTAGTATACATATATCGTGTGTGTGTGTGTGTGTGTGTGTGTGTGTGTGTGTTCTGGGATGGAGATCTCAATAACAATTTGTGTGCTATGAGCCAGGGTCAAGTTCCCATTCACAGGGGCACAACCTATATATAGTTACAGGCTGGAGATCTCAACAGTTTCCAAGTGATGACCCAAGACTGTTTTATTCAGGTTCACGTTTCCTCTTTCTCAAGATCACTTCCCGTATTCACCTGTGTCACTGAGAGTACCTAGCATAAGTTGTATGAGCGTCTTGCATCGACGTTAGATAATTAAAAATCAAACCATTCCCTACTTTTCCACGATGTAAACATTTGAGAGAAATGGTAACATAATATATGATGCTATTACGACCTTTGGTATAGTTTCAAATTTTATACATTGTATTAGCATTAGATTTCAGCATGTCTCAGTATAGTTATTAGATCTAGCATTCTCCTTTACAACCCCCCCATCCCCCCAATTCCAATTTAAATCTAGCCTTCAGTATTTAGCTTTGGCCTGCACACACACACACACACACACTCTCTCTCTCTCTCTCTCTCTCTCTCTCTCTCTCTCTCTCTCTCTCTCTCTCTCTCTCTCTCTCTCTCTTATTTAATTTGCTTGTTGGTTTAGATTGTTCTTTTGTCAGTTATGTGTTTGTCCTTATGTTCATGGTAAAGTGTCTATGATATGTATTAGATACTGCGCTTGAGATCGCTGAACTATGTCAAACGATAATCTGAACTTATTGTATACTTATCACCTAACAAATAAAATAAAGTTACAAGTAGATTAAAATAGTGAGATATATTTATACCAACTAGCTGATTAAAATAATGCATGTATTTATACCAACAAGTAGATTAAAATATATTTGGTCCCATCGATGGTCATCTGCATGTTCAGTCACGGTAATCTATATTGATGCCCATTTTACAACTTGTATTTATGATGAAATTTTTATATAAAAAAAAAAAAAAAAAATAACAGAGTAGTCTGACATTTTATGATTGCTTTTAGAATCTTTCAACGCAGTTTAGCCTAGAGCAAACTTTGTTTCTTGTTAACCTTTTGTATAGACAGGATGCACTCTGCTCTCATATAACTTAATGTTTTGTATAGACAGTATGTACTCTGCTCCCATATAACTTAACCCTGCATGAAACATTTGAAAACCAGTCATGGCGTGGTGTTGCTAATAGCGACTACACCATTGAATGCAAAATCTGAATCTGATACGAAATTATTATACTATTTTGCACAACATTTTTTAGATTATATTGGTTAGATATAGTTATGAAATACAATAAAATAATTATAACATTTGTTCTTAACATATTAGCCTAATACATGTACTTTTTTCTCAGTATATTTACTCATTCTGTATAAAGTTCGTTAAAATGTTTCAATTACTGTTCATTTCAATCTATACTTTGGGGCTGGAAGCCAACCGGAACAAATTTAAGCAAAAGATGCCAGTAAAGGGGAAGAGATTTGGGTTAAAACGACAAGAAATGGCCAACAGAGCAGAATTACTTTGTAAAAACAAGAGATGCCACTGTAAGAGACTTTCTATGAATTCTAAATACTATGTTGTTGACAACACGCACCCGCCTTGTGGGCTGTGATCAATTTTCTGTTTAAATACTATGCACTTGACAACACGTACCCGTCTTTAGGCTGAAACTTATATACTATGCACATGACAACATGTGCCGTCTTTAGGCTGAAACTTAAATACTATGTTGTTCACAACATGTACCGTATTTAGGCTGAAACTTAAAATACTGTGTTGTTGATAACGCATACCCGTCTTGTGGGCTGTGATCGGTTTTCTGCTTAAATACTACGTTGTTGACAAAACGTACCTGTCTTTAGGCTGGAACTTAAAATGCTATGTTGTTGACAACACGTATTCGTCTTTAGGCTGAAACTTAAAATATTTTTTGTTGACAACACTTACTGTCTTTAGGTTAAAACTTAAAATACTATGCACTTGATCTTTAGGATGAAACTTAAATTACTGTGTTGTTGGCAACATGTACCATCTTTAGGCAGAAACTTAAAATATGATATTATTGACAACATGTATCAATCTTGTGGCATGAGATCAATTTTCAGCTTAAATGCTACACACTTAACAACATGTACTCAGATTTCTTGGAAACGCTTAATCACACGTATTTGGACACGAGTTATTTATCTGGGACACAGAAAATCACTTACATAGGAGTCCTCCATATGCATGTAATTGCTGGGTGGCAAATGCCAATCCTGCTTCAGCCACCTGCTGGGTGTGAAAATGTGTTGATCGGTTGATCATTTTGAGCTGTGCTGATATTTACAATGATAGAATTCTGTGGATGAAAGGCCCCCTGGTCAACATGTTGTCATTATAAGAGTACATGAAAAGAATATGATGCAGTAGCTGTATGGCAAGTTCTAAGACTTTGACTAGCTGCTGAGTGGTGGGAAAATGTGCTGATATTTTACAATGACTGAATTCAGAGGCAGAAAGAACCAGAGATGTACATGTGGTCATTTTAAGAGTACATCAAATGAACAAATTTGGCTTTCATTATTGTGTTCATTTCCTAGTGTAGCAGTATAAGTAGTTTATGTCACCTTGAAATCAAGACACATTGAAACTTAGACAAAATACCATTTGCAAAATTTGGATAAGTATTTTGGGGTTAAAAGGCAAATTGACAAAGATTTTGATGATATTTAGCAGAGTGCTGAAGTTGTTGGAACTGATATTTTGGATGGAACAGTAGCCAAGTGTAACAAAGTGTGTGATGAATGACTTAGTGTTTAGAATTGGGCCTTTCCTTGAATTTACAAAACTGGGTCTCACTGTAATGGACAAACAAGAGCTGTATGTAAGTGGTTTAAACAATTTGGAAAATTAAACTCAATGACAACCACTTTTTCTTCTTATCTGGACATTTAACCACTTCATGTACGTCCAATATGCTTATGGGGATTGCAACTTTTGCTGGTGGGACTCCTATTTTTATCAAAATATGAGTCCTAAACTCCTAGTTTTAAAATCCTAGTGAGACCTCTGGTACTGTCTTTTGGCTGAAACTTAAATTCTGTGTTGTTGCCAATATGTACTGATCTTTTGGGTGAAATTTAAATACTACATTGTTGACAACACCTATTCATCTTTAGAGTGAAACTTAAATACTGTGTTGTTGATGATACATACCATTCTTTTGGTGAAACTTAAATAATACGTTGCAGCCTCTACATACCAGTCTTTAGGGTGAAATTTAAATACTTTGTTTTTGACAACACATACCTGTGTTTAGGGCTGTGATAAAGTTTTTGTGCATTCGATGGATTAGGTTGGATATTTATGAATGACATTATCTTGGTGAGCTGAATTGAATCAGTATAAAGGTTCAGTAGAGCTTATGTTAATGTTGCAAAATCTGGCTATCAATACATTTAATTTTTCTTGTGTACTAGTTGTTACCATCATGCTAATAACTCGAAAACTGACTTAAAGTTTTACTTGTTTTGTATAGCTTTTAAAGTTCATCTTGTGTGTGTGTGTGTGTGAGAGATTTGGATTTTTAATGTAGCTTTAACAGTTTTTTCAGTCGTATTGCTATGATATCTGCAGTATGGCAGTTTATACTGATGTCTAGCACTGGGGCATCATGCCACATACATGTAGCATCATGACCCACCCAGACACATTATCCTGACACCATGCTGACCAGTCCTAACACTAATCTCTTAATGCTGAGTGCCTAGTGAGGCAGCTGTTAGTACTATTTTTTTAATAAGTCTTTGGTATGAGTTGGCTGGGGTTTGAACCCATGATCTCCCACATCTGAGGTGGATGCTCTAACCACTTAGGCCACTGGAGCTGTCATCTTGTGAGGTATATTCAAAGGTAAATAAGTGAAAGTTAGCAAGATATTAGCACTATGGTTACAGTTGGTGTATGGTGAAAACTGATCTTTGCCAGAAGTATGTTACGTGACTTGGGTGTGTTTAATCTTAGAAAAGGTAAAGAAAAAACTTGAGTTACTGCTTTTTCCAGATTTGCTGATCATATGAACACATCACAAATTCAGAAGTTTTTAGGGACATTTATATTATAAAATTTTTTATTCTTTCTTCTGGTTGCATAAAAGTCATGTTTTGGAATGACAAGGCATGCCACAAGTGACACAGCTGTGCTAAGAGATAGGTAGAACCTGGCTGGTACACAGTAACACTGCTTTCAGAATTAGTACTTGCTGTTAAGTTGGTCCAACCACTGATTGTCATGACATTGCACTCAACCCTGGAACTTGCTGAGCCAGTTGTCTATGCATTTTGCCAGTGTCTCCCATTCATCAAATCTGATGTTGAAATCTTTAATATTTACAGACACCTTTAAAGTGGAGATTTTGGCATCCTACTTATCTCTCTGCATTGACAACTTCACTGCAAAGTATGTCCTTTAGGGTACACCCATCTTGCATCCAGTACATCCATATCTGTTTAAGGAGTGATGGGATGCTTTGTAGGTTGGCCTAGGCAAGGATGTCAGTATTGGAAGCCTTGTCTTAACATATAGTACCATGGATGCAATACAGATAGAAACTGTTGATCTTTCATCTCTTGGTGACTGTAAGTAGTCCGTATTTTGTTGCCTTTCAGCAGGATACTGAGGAAGCAGGTCTGATAGATCAGCATAATAGTCTTCATAGTAAGTTTGTTCCAGGCAGGTTTTGTGATTCTGCTAAGGGTGATGCTTACTTTTCCAGTTTACATGTTGATCTACTTGTCACATGCCAGGTTGTTAGTCACTGTAGGTCCTTGGTGGCAGAACTCCCTCTCTGCCTCCAGGGGAAAACTCTTGAGGGTAATCACTAGTTGCTATGCAACACCTTGTCCCATAGCTACAATTTTCTTGATACTGATGGTGAGAGGAATCAAGGAGCATGCATCAGAGAGACAGTCCATAAAATTCTGAGGCCACCAGCATTTTGAATGGGCAACTAGTCCTAAACTGTCTGCAGATAGAAGTTCCTTGATCAGGATGTGAATTATTTTGGTCATGGATTTCAGCCTGGAAAGTTTGTACACTTTTTCCATAGGACCTCCTGTACATGTAGACAGCTTCCAGTTAAAGGCATAGTTAAGGAGTCCTGAAAAGAAGAAGATGAAGAGTTTTGGTGCCTGGATACAACCCTGTTTCACTCCACACTTGGTCTCAAAGCTGTTGGATGCAGAGCCATCAAACTGTACCATGCTGAGGAGTTTCAGAGGGCAACCAATTGTCCTGAGTATCTTGGAGGACCCCACCTTGCTGGCAATATCAAATGCCTTGCTGAGGTTGTCAAGAGTAATGCACAGTGATTTCTGCTGCTCTCTTTAACTTTCCTGTTGTTGGCATGGGGAGAAGATCACATCCAGTTTCAATCTGCCTGCTTTGAAGCCACATCGTACTTCATGAAACACTTAGTCTTTGAGTTGTTGGAGTCACCTCAAGATGATTCTGGGGTTTTTTCCCTTCCCTGTAATACTGGGGAGAGAGATGCTGTGCTAGTTGTTTTTCCCTTTCATGTAATGCTGAGGAGAGAGATGCTGCACTGGGTTTTTTTCCCTTTCATGTAATACTTAGGAAAAAGATGCTGCACTATGTGGTTTTCCTTTCCCTGTAATGCTGCACTAGTTGTTTTTCCTTTCCCTGTAATGCTGCACTAGTTGATTTTCCTTTCCCTGTAATGCTGCACTAGTTGTTGCAGTCCCCATGGTCACATTAAGGTGACAGTAGTAGTGCATGTACTTGACAATAACTTGATATGCAAAATTAAGAATAGCACAACAACATTTTTCACCATATATTCTAAAATTTATATCAAGTTGGACATGAATATTTGGAGTGTTCCAGGTTGGGGTAGGACATATTAAATTCAAACATATCAAATATTTCCACCTTGCAGAAACAGAATTCTGACTTGTTGAAGTTTTACTAGGGATCACTTTTTCACAAGATAAGGTACTTAATAAAAACAAATTTCACTTGCTCTCTCAGGTTTTGCCTACAAAGGCAAGACACATTTGTGTCCATTTTAATTAAAACAACATAACAAACACTCCTATTTTTTTTCTTTTTTACTTGTAATAAATGAAGTATTCACAGATGAGTGTAATGTTACATACACGTGCATGCATCAAGCAATGGTAGTTCACTTTATAACGAGGATTGATATGCATCAGTGATAATTTTTATTTTCAAATCAATTTTTCAGTCTCCAAGCAGGAGGTAGAAAGATTGCTTCAAATGTACAAGGAGATTGTTTCCACCCAGACAAATGAGTTGAAAGTTCGAGTACGTAATGGCATTGACAGGAATAGATTCCGTGATCTTCTGCACCAGAATTTTGGCATCACTGAAGATCATCTGATGGACAAAAGTTTGTATATGTGCAGATCATTATTGATTCAGTATTAAATGCATCAAAACATTGATGAAGAATGAGAACCTCGCCATTAAAATATTATATGTGTAATATTGAAATTTTTATTTCTTTATTGACTTATTTTGAGAGTTTACTAATTGTCTGCAGAGAAGTGTGTGAGGATGACTTCAACACAGTTTGCATGAAATACATTGACACATCATGGCTGACACTTTGTATCAAATACATTGACACATCATGGCTAACACTGTATCATATTCATTGACATATCATGGCTGACACTTTGTATCAAATACATTGATGCATTATGGCTGATAGTAATGTATTAAGATGATTGTGAGGATAATGTGATCACAGGGTACATTCTAGAACTGAAAATATTGGGAGGAAATCCATAAAATGGGATGAATTTTCTAAATAAAGGAGTGATTAAATCTTTCCCTACTGTATATCCACTGCATACATGTGCTTCCTTCCACAGTGACTGATCAGTCCACTTGTAAACCAGCCCTGGTATTCACTTGCAGGTTATGTGCCCTTGACCTCAGTAATGGATAGATCTGCTCTGAATGTTCATGTTACAAACAACCTTAATAATGGGTAGTAAAAGGACATTTAGCCAATCAAAATAGAGTTAACAAATGATGGCCGTTGCTATGGAAGACATCAGATACTAAACATGCCTACTAAATACAGGAATTTACTGGAAATTTGTTCCATGTCAGTGCTCAAAGAAAAATTGTTTTAGACACAGGCCCAAGGCTTGTGACTTAAACAAAATCACAAGCCCTGACTGAAATTCCACAAGCTACAACTCCAGTCTCCATATGCCCAATATTTCCCATTTGTTATTATTATTTGTCACACAACTTTGCAATTGCTACAATTTAAATATAAATTCAATAAGGTTCAATACGGGGTTTGAAGATTCATCACTACACTCACTAGAGATTGGATGGTCCTTGTGTTCAAACTTCTCTACTGGATTATTTGAGTGAGTCCTGGTCAGAATCAAGTTGACATATGTCGATATGTTTGCAGCATGTGCAAAGAATTAACTGCATTTTTTAATTTTTTATATTTTTCCTGACATGCTTCACAAAGTAAAAGTCCGTCAACCAGGAGTTCTGAACTTACTTTTTTTGGGCTGTGCTAATAGCAAATTGCTTCCTAAATTGCCTTCATAAATGAATCACACTTAAACACTATTCTCACAATTGAAATGATCAATGCTTTGCGTTTTATATATGCAGTAAAATCCGACTTCAAAGAAACGTTACTGCTGTTCTCATACTTGTCAGAAATCTGTAATGCATATGGCGTAAACATTCTCATTCATAGAAATGATATATAACAGCTTTGTTCTCCACATGCATCTAACATCACTTTGGTTTACTTACATTGGGTTGTTCCACATCCTGATTGTACTTAATAGATGCAGATTAACACGATGGGTTTGCTGTCTGCAGTCTTCAAACACATTACATAAGCTGTTTGTCAGCTAGTTAAGTAATATGCGAAATGGTGGTTTGTACTTGACTTCTTTGCCTTTTAATTGCTGTTATTTAAACTGCCCAAAGGATAGTTTTGCATCAGCTCCAAGCATGAATGTTTACCATTTATACATGCTACATGTAATAGGTATATACTGAAAGTCGTGTTGTTTTACTTTCTATTTTCGAAGATTACTGAAAATTGTATTTTCTCGAAACATAACCATGTCAGGGGTTTTGGAGTACAAAATGATGTTTTTAGCATGACATGCCGTGTTACAATTTGATTAAAATCAGGTCTCCACATAATGTAGGATATGGTGATTTGAATTTAATCCGATTTCACTGTTTTATGGCAGGGATGTCAACATCTCAAAAATACATTTTTGCATTTCATGAGCGCAATCAAAGGTGTTTTTTTTTTTTGACAAGCCCAATAGGCACCTCTCTAAGAAAATAGGATGGGCCTGATCTGAAATTATAGCGGAGCTGGGTGTCAGGCTATCAGAATTTTTTAGCACTGCATATGATTGCTAGTACATGCAGTTGTTGATAGTGGAAACAATGGCTTTTGCTAGTGAATCAGAATCATAATTTTCAGGTTTATCAGAGGATGAAATTTATTATTTTGATTTAGGAAGAGATGACATTCATTTAGGAATTGTTGACAGTGACATTGATTCATTATCTTTGTCCAGTCTGTCAGAAATTGAGATAGAATCAGATAATGAAGACAGTACAGTGTGGACAAGAGAGCCACTTGCTCTTTGAGTCACTGAGTAAAGTGACAGGGTTGGATCAACTTTTGTTTTAAATGAGGGGCAAAAAAGAAATAAATTTCTTCTTTGAATAGTTTCTCCTGGTATTAAATTAAAGAATTGTGTTTGAAACTAACAACTATACAGCAAAATGTATGAACGGGACGGCTGTTTTGAAGAAAAAGGCTGCATGAAGTGCCCATAATGCAGAAGCAGTGTGATTATCATCTTTCTGTAAAACATAATTATTTTTACGAATATCACCAACAGCAACTACAGAACAAAGATACTGACTAATTAAACATTTTTGTGTCCAAATTTGACGTTTGACATTGTATGAAATAATGACTCAAATTTTAGTGCTACAAAAAGTGTTTTTTGTGCTCAATCATGGATTTTCTTATAAATCTTATGGAAGTTATTGTCATAAAAGAATCAGACATACAAAATGTGCTTTAGTTTATATATATATATGTTTGTGTGTGTGTGTGTGTGTGGTTTTAGCATATAAAATTGGTCAATTATAAGGAAAATTACTAAAAATATTTGTCCCTATCCTGAAATCATGAGCTAAAAAATTGTCATTGGCTGCATCGGCATTAGACTCTGGTAGCCAGCGTCCAAAATCAGCTGCATCAATGACCTTAGCAGTTAGACAGAGCAGGGGATCACTAAAACAACACTGGTAATTTAAAGGTTAGGATGATTAGAAAAGGTAGGGCTTACAAATATAATGCATGATTTGGACAGATTTTTGTTTTTTTCTTTTTTGGTGAGAGTTTTAGAAATCAGCATCAATCACACGAACACTTTTTCTAGAATAGACACTAAAAAGGCATTTATTGGTCAGAAAAACTAACAAAATTTTATGGAGGAAGAATTATCTTTTCAATGATTTCAGCTAATTAACTTGAACAACAGCTGCAGTTTATAGTTGAATTCAGTTACCAGCTATTTTTTATATGTTGTATCATAGACCATGACAAATTGTTTATATTATGTATTATGTCTGCATTTCTCTATTCATAGAAAACTTTATCTTTTTCTGCATTCATACCAGATATATTTCATTATGTGGTACAATAATGTGATCATTTATAGAGGGCATGAAAGGTTTAAAAAACATGCTTTTTAAGAAATACAATGCAGATAAAATACCATATTATTTTTATTGTATATAATCTTTCTCCTGAATTGATGCTTATGTCCTTTGAAGATTAAACTTGGTCTTTAAACCCCATTCCTTTTTAAGTATATCTCAGTTTGGGTTGTATTTAGATACTTATCATAAAAAAAATCCATTGGTTCATTAGAACAGTAGGCTTATAGCATGACCTAAGTTGTTGTGGTAATGTTTGAAACATTTTACCACATATGACTACAAAAGCATCAAGCAGTGTAACACACTAACATCTTGACAGTGTTGAAGAGGTAGAACAGGGGACATAACTCCATATAGAGAAGCGATTGATTTCAAATTAAATATCTTAAGTGAACAGTAATTGAAATACCTAAAAGACATTCAATATAGCTTTAGTGTATTGCTCTATGTCACACAATGTTCATATTTATTGCTACCAGTATAACACCAGTATGGGCATACTATTGTATAA
This sequence comes from Megalonaias nervosa, assembly GCA_016617855.1. Lineage (NCBI taxonomy): Eukaryota > Metazoa > Mollusca > Bivalvia > Unionida > Unionidae > Megalonaias > Megalonaias nervosa. Next base: position 31,203 of record JAECUM010006982.1, read on the forward strand.
TGTGCCAGATTATGAGGTCTGTGGTTTTTGTTCTCCTGATTATTCCAAACAATCTGCATAGAACCAGATGTGCCATCACAAAATGCAAAGCTTGGTTTGTACAGCTTTCAGTTGGATATCTGACTTATACACATGTATATATGGTACATTCAGATGTCACATAGCTGGATGGGAAATCATGTATTTTCACATTTTATAATTCAGTTATATATTTTTAGCATGTAAAAATATTAGAATGAGAAAAACTGTGAAAAAATATTTCACACTTAAGTATATAATATATTGGTATATTTTAGAAATATTACAACCTTCCAGCAAGTGAAGCTATTTCCTTTAGGGGTAGGGTTACCATTATATTTGCCACAGTGGTATAATTATTTTTTTAATTTCAATTATGTTTTAATTCGATATTTCTGTTTTAATTTCCATTATTGTACTTTAGTTTCCATAATTGTGTTTTAATTTCCATTTTCAGTTTTCAAGGCCTTTGATGGTGACAATGATGGCTTCATCAATGAAGAAGAATGGGTTTTGGGGATGTCAGTCTTCCTAAAGGGCACACTTGAAGAACAGGCTGAATGTGAGAATGATTTTTTTGTCATTTGCCCTGACACTTTGATTCATTTTTTATTCTTCATTGTATTATATGTTCTTTATAGGTTTAAATAACTTTAAACATTTATAAATTCAGTACAAGAAATATATGTATGCTTATGATAGACAAGTTAAGATTCTGTTTCCGATAATTGTTTGTGCACTGTCCACCTAATCAAGCAAATACTGAGGTCATCAATCAAGCAGATATAGAGGTCATCAGTGAATAGTGAAGTAGAAAATAATTGTACCACATATACTTGCATATACATCAGGTCCAACAAACAACATAGAATCTGATCTGCTGTTGCATAATGTGCCAGCATGTTAGGGTCAATGTTTTTTGTTCCACTGATTATTCCAAACAAATTACATATGAGATGGCAGATCTGGGTTTGTGCAAGTTTGCAGGATCAAGCTTATTTGTACATATATATGGTAGGAATCTAAATAATGAAGATTCACTGATAGAAGTATAATTTAATTATTAAAACGTCTGTTGTACAACATCAGTTTACTAAAAAATAGAATTGGAATATATTATTTGCTGAAAATTACTAAACTTATTTAGCCAACAAAATTGTTGATTCAGTTGTACATTAAGGAAGATTTTTGAGTCTAATAGCAGGATTGTAGTGTATGGTCAGATCATAAGGTACATGTAGTTTTAATATTGGAGCTACCTCAGTATGAGGTTACCTCAATAATACACTTCTATGCCAGCTTTATACTAAGGGGTAAAATTAATTGCGCATTGACAAGCTGCCAAATTTCTTGAGATTTCTGTGCTTCCAAAAATAAATTAATCATATCTTTTTCAGTTTGCTTTGGAGTGTATTGCTTCCGAGGTGATGGATATATATCAAGGGAAGAAATGTACCAGCTGTTAAAGAACTGTTTGGTTAAGGTGGGTATTGAGGTCAGGAAACCGAAACCAAGAAATGTTGATCATTTTTGTTGTGAAAAAGTTACTGGGATATATAGAGTAATGCAAATAATGGAGAATTTATATTGGCATGTTTGAGTAATCAATTGGCACTTTTGGTATCAGTTCTGTTATCATTTTTGTTATGGTATATCAGCACTTGCAAAGTAACCTCACCTGCCAACTGATTTTTAAAAACTGTATTCTCAGATTTCATGTTTTTCTTCCACAGACAGTTTTTGATTAGAGTGCATGGAGTTGCATATCGGGGCAAACTAGAGAGGTTATTCAGCCAGTGAAATAGCCATATAACATGGTCTACTCTGTGAAGTAGTTAAATAACATGGTCTGCTCTGTGAAGTAGTTATATAACATGGTATATTCAGTGAAGTAGTCATATAACATGGTCTAGTCTCTGAAGTAGTCATATAACATGGTCTACTCTGTGAAGTAGTTACATAACATGGTCTACTCTGTGAAGTAGTTATATAACATGGTTTTCTCTGTGAAGTAGTTATATAACAGTTTTGTCTGTGAAGTAGTTATACAACATGGTTTTCTCTGTGAAGTAGATATATAACATAATTTGTCTGTTCTAGGAAATAGTAATATAACATGGTCTATTCTGTGAAGCAGTAATATGACATGGTCTGTTCTAGGATGTAGTCATCTAACATGGTCTTTTCTAGGATGTAGTCATGTAACATGGTTTATTCCATTATGTAGTGATATAACATGGCCTATTCTATGATGTAGTATTATAACATGGTCTATTTTAGGATGTAGTTATATAACTTGGTTTATTCTGGGATGTACTTTCATAACATGTTATGTTTTATGAAGTAGTCATATAAATGTTTTTTCTTGGTTGTAGTCATACAACATTATCTATTCTATGAAGTAGTCATATAACATTGTCTTTAATGTTATGTAGTCATATAACATGGTCTATTCTAGGATGTTTCCTATACTATGGTCTATTCTAGGATGTGTCATTGCATAATTCGTGCTAATGTCTAGACAAATCATGCCAAAATATCGAATAAATGCATACAAAATGCTTATCTTATTTACTGACCAAATGTTTATTTCATTTGTTAAATCATCCTGTACTTAAAAAATCCACCCCTTGGGAGGGGGTTCCCTCCTACATTTTCAGTTCTAGTGGATCCTGTATTAAGTTAGTGAAGCAGCTAGTATAAGTTGCAACATGATGAGAAATTTTTGGCATCCATACAAAAACACTCTCTAACTATGATATGGTTCCAGTTTGAGTATTGTCATGGATCTCATTAAGTGGCAACAAAAATTGTATCTTGTTTTTTCATTATAAGGCTGTCTCACTATAAGATCATATGCTGTATACCTCCCATGGTCAGTGTTATAATGAGGGAGTACTGTGTCATGTGTTTCATTATAATGCAGTTTCACTAAAGATTATATACTCTGTGCATCCCATGTTAATTGTTATAATGACAGAGTACTGTATCTTGTGTTTCATTATCAGGCAGTCTCACTATAAGGTGATATACTCTATACCTTCCATGGTCAGTGTTATAATGAGGGAGTAATGTATGATGTATTTCATATGTATTTCATTATACGGCAGTCTCGCTATAGGATGGTATATTCAGTGGTTTCCATGTACAGGTTTGTAATGAGGGAGCACTTTTTCAATTACTTCATTATATGGCAGTCTCACTATAGGATGGTATACTCAGTGGCTTCCATGTATAATTTTGTAATGAGGGAGCACTATTTCAATTACTTCATTGTATGGCAGTCTCACTATAGGATGGTATACTCAGTGGCTTCCATGTACAGTTTTGTAATGAGGGAGCACTATTTCAATTACTTCATTATATGACAGTCTCACTGTAAGGTAGTATACTCAGTGGCTCTCACATACAGTGTTTTAATGAGACTGTACTGCATGCATCATGTATTTCATTATGAGACAGTCTCACTATAAGATGGTACACCTTTTGATTCCAATAGATAGCAGTATAATGACAGAGTTCTTTATATTTATTAAGGAAAATTAAACTGATGGAAATAAATCATAAAAAAGGGATGGAAGGAAGGAAATGAATGACAAAGGATAATTGCATCATTGTCAGTGAGTCTACTACAGTAAAAATCATACAGGTTATGTATGTATTCAGTACCAACTATTTCAGTAACAGGTGTAGGTTTTTAGAATTTGGTTACAGATACCTTTAAATGGTGATTATTCACTTTATTTAGTTCCTCATTTAGTCCATATTCCTTTGAAAGGTAAATATTTACAAGCCCTGACAAGCACATATGGCAAACTTCAATACTGGATTGAATATCACATGCTGTGATGTCACAATGAAAGTTGTGAATGTTGAAAATAAATTTGTACTAACCTATATTCTGATGATTATACCTGACATGCTCTTTTCTTGACCCAGTTTAGTACCTGGCCACCCTTGGAAGGTACTTAGCTATCAATAATTTTCATTGGGAAGTTTCTTGATGACAGTTATGGTGCAGAACATTCAATAATCAGGATTAAATAGACTTTGTTTAATCCCTATTAGTATTTTAGAACAATTAATAATATTCAATTTAAGATGAATAAATACACCTACATGGAAACATTGACATACACTGTATATATGGGTTGGTATGGTGTTAAGTTTGACAGTGTTTTGATGCAGTTTATTTATAAATTACACTAGATTCATGTGACCAGTGGTGGGACTAGTAATAGTTTTCAAGATAAGTTGCCAGTAATACCATGGGCCTTCAGTAAAATGGTTATAAGTGGACTGCCTTATAAGTGACGTCACATCATATTTAAGGGATTCATATAAGTGGACTGTCTTATAAATGAGGTCAGCTTATATTTTAAGAAGCTATATAAGTACATTTCCTTATTAGAGAGGTTGTTTTATATTTAAAGGAGCCACTGCTTTATAGAAAAGGTTACCATGTATTGAAGGGAACTATATAAATGCACTGCCTTTTTAAAATGAAGCCACATTATATCAGAGGGAGCTATGTTTAAGAGAGCCATGCATAAGTGAGGTTACATTATATTTAATGGAGCCATATATTGTACTGCCTTATAAGGGAGGTTGCATTATATTGTATATAACATTTTATTGTACTGCCATATAAGTGAGATTATGTCATATTTAAGGGAGCCATATAAGTGTATTGGCTTATTACTAAGGTTGTCTTAAGTTTTAGGGAGTCATATATGTGTATTACATTGAATCTAAGGTTACCTTATATTTGATGGAGCCATATAAGTGTTCTGCATTATAATAGAGGTCAGATTGTAAGGAATTCAAATAAGTATATTGCACTATAAGTGAGGTAACATTATGTTTAAGAAAGTCATACAAGTATACTGCCTTATGAATGAGGTTGCCTTATCTTGAGGTATGATCGATGTTAAAACTATATTCATCCATAAATGGGATTCATGACCATACTGTACCTTGTTATATGAGGAACCATGCCATCCTCAGGTACATTATAATGAGGGGAACACTGTAATTGAAACTCTTAAGTGTCAACATTCATATCAAAACAATGGTGAACAAATACCTAAATTCATTTATGTCTATTAAATGAATTTTACCATACCTTATAGATTACTCATGAGGAAGACCCGGATGAGATGCCAAAAGATCTGGTTGAAATTATAATAAAGAAAATGGTAAGGTTAAATTTTAATTTTGTTTCATTGTAACTGCAGTTGTACACTTTGTCAGGTGATAATTAGATATGGTTTATTAGCACTTTTAGGACTGTTCTTTCTCCTCAGTTATAACATGGTGGTTGAGGTCCACAAAGCACTATAGTGTTATGTAACATTCTCCACTATAACACAGTTTTTGGAGTCGACAAAGTGTTATAGTGTTATGCAACATACTACTCCACTATAACACAGTCTTTGGAGTCCACAAATTGCTATAGTGTTATGTAACGTACTCCATTATAACGTGGTGGTTGGGGTTTACAAGGTGCTATAGTGTTATGGAATGTACTCCACTATAACACAGTGTTTGGGGTCTGCAAAATATTATAGTGTTATGTAATGCATTATGCAATGTCCTTATAAGTCAGTTAACTGATGAAAATATGAGTGTCCTCTTAGCTGTACAAGAGGAAGGGAAGGGCACAAAACAATGGCTTCACTGGTGCAGTTAACAACCTCAATTGATGCATACTAAGTAAGAAATACTTCAAACAGTGATAAATTGAACATTTATTTCCAGGGCAGAGAACCATGCATTGGTATATAAATATGCCTGTATAAGAAAAACGGCAACTGAAAATAGAATACATGTACTTACCAACAAGTCTCATTAAATCCATAATAGTAATAAAGCCAAAAATGTGCATAAAGAAGCCTGATTTATTGAATTTCCATTTAAATTCAGATTCTTGATTTCATACTAATACACTATCTTATGAAATACTGTTTTTTAGAAACATTCATGTGCTAGACATGTCTTAAGTGAGTAAATTTTTGACTGGCTGTAAATTGAAAAATGAGACATTGGGAATGTCAATAAAAAACATGTCATTACACTTGAATGATACATTCTAAATTTTGGTAAAAGACATGTCATTATGCTTAAATGATGCATTTAGAATTTCAATAAAGAAACATGTTTTTATGCTTGCATGATACTTTTACTGAAATTCATACACTGGTATTTACCTTACAATGCACATAAGACAATCTATTCAGCAGACATAAAACCACCTTATAATGTACATGAGTCAATTCAACAGGCATAAAACTGTACATGAGATAATCAATTCAACAGACATAAAACTGCTTTATGATGTACATGAGACAGCAGGAATAAACTACCTTATAATGTAAATGAGACAATTATTTCAACAGACATAAAATCACCTTATAATGTACATGAGTCAATTCAACAGACATAAAACTGTCTTATAATGTACATGAGACAATCAATTCAACAGGAATAAAACCACATTATAATGTACATGAGACAATCAATTCAACAGGAATAAAACCACATTGTAATGTACATGAGACAGGAGGAGTAAAACTACCTCATATTTATTATGAACATGAGACAATAAATTCAGCAGGCATAACACTGCCTCAGTTGAAATTTGGAATGGTAATTATGTCTTTGTTGTATGAGGATGTCTCAGGTAGTTATTGTGAACTAACGTAGCTTATAGCCCTCTGCCTTGTACAGTATTTCTCAAAAACATAAATGCCACATTCACACCTAAACACACATAAATTCAAAAACATATACAGAAACCATGTTTCCTACCTGTGTCTGCATACTTAATCTGATAATGTAACAATATACAACAATAACATGTGACATTTATGTTCAGATTTACATGGAAATGTCGGCAGGAAGTGGTGGCAGGATATTTATATTTCATACAAGCAATCATCTTTACATGAAAGGATTGTGCAGTATGGGCATGATTAATTTCATCCAATCAATGATCCATGCTTGAAAGGATTGTGCAGGTTGAGCATGTTTAATTTCATCCAGTCAGTCATCCTTTTTTGAAAGAATTTGACTGTGTGGTTTGAGCATTTTGAAATTCCTTTTGGGAATATTATTCCATAGGATGGCTTCTAAGTTCTGAAAGCGGCTAAATGTAAAGATGGGCAGGGTGGGTGTGCGGAGAGTAGTTTGTAGTTATTTCAAACAGATTAAGACTATATGTATTGCCCTGTTCTGGTCAAGTAAGAAAGATAATGTCGATACTCAGGAGTCGTTCTGTTAGATATTGTACACAAAAACCATTTTATTTAATGGGTAAAAGAGTGATCTCCAAAAACACAGTCAAGTCACTCATTCACTAAAAGACAGAGGACAAAAGAAATCAAATAAAGAGTGTTGTTTTGATAACTTTGACTTTGCACTACTGCAGAGCAAAAACAGGAAGTAGTATGTTTGATAATAACAGCAAATTCCTTCTCCCTTACAACTTAAATGGTCATGTCAGTGTTCAAAACAGTACATCTGACTTCAGCATTACAATGACAAATGACTGTGTATCCTTGTGATCTGTTGCAGATGTTTGCATTTCCGACTTCATTTTAAGAAAATAAAAAGGATTGAGTCAGATTTTAAGCTAAGTGGATGACTTCAAACTTACAAGAAAGATATAATGTGGGGATATATTTATTTTGGAATTAACCTGGGCAAGGTGAAAGGGAAAGGGTTACAGGTATGATATCCTCTGGGCGGTGACCAAAACTGCTCCAAATTTCCGGTGATAAACTTATTTCAACAATGGCATAATGTTTGGTGAGCATGTTTGATGGTTGATTGAGCAAGCATTGGTTGTCTATTGTGTCTCTTAAATAGATAGGTAGATTAATTGATTGATAGGTAGGTAGATTAATTGACTGATAGGTAGTTAGATTAATTGATTGATAGGTAGGTAGATTAATTGATTGATGAATTTGTGACAAACTTTATAGACCTCCACATTGTTTGGTGCTTGGTTGTATATGCCAGACAAATAAGCAAACATCTATCGTTTACCCTTAAAAAAGCAAGAATTGTAAACTGCATACATTGAAGATAAAAACAAAGACTTACTGACTTTATTGTTGATGGTTCAATAAAGATTACATTATTAATTGTTAGCTTTTTAAGGTGAGAGTGTCTTTCCAAAATTTGTGAAATTTAAGTAGTGCTATCATTTGTCTTCAAGAATACAACACATCTTTCCATATTATTACATCAAAACTTATATTTATTCTGGCACAAAAAATTTATATTACTTTGAGAAACTGGTGTAATTTCATAAAGTTTCAAGACCCCTGACCCAATGAAGTTGTTTATAATGAAGCATATTATAGCTCCATTTCACTGTACATGCTCATGCCTTAGTTTAAATGAGTGATAGTTTCACGTCTTAGTAACTGCCAAATACACACTGGCATTACTTTTTGAAATAGGACACTGTCTGTTGCATAAATTATTAATCCCTTCTTGAGAGATTGTTTTGTCCATTAGAATGATGATTATTTTATCCATTTGTCTTTTCATACTCCATCCTTTAGCTCACAAACTCAGTTTTCTCACAAAAATTGTTAGTGAGATAAAAAATTGACTGCTGGAAGATCTCAAATAAAGTTGTTTATTTTTTATTTATTCTCTTTCAGAGATAACCTGACAATGGTTAGACTTTCTTTTTTAATTGACAAAGTTTGACTGCGTTATGGTCCTTTGTTTTAACTGAGTTATGGTCCTTTGTTTTGACTGAGTTATGGTCCTTTAGTCAGTTGAAAATTGCATTGTGCCGACTCTTGTATTACACTGCATTTTGTAGAAAAAGCAAATGATGTTAGTAAAAGCAAATATTTTTGACATGTATATAGTAAAGATGAAGATGCTATGCCATTTTATTATTGTCCTATAAGTTAATCTGAATTCAGATTGGCTAAAGAGTTACACATTCACACCAGTAATACAATATGTTGGTTTCCTCAGCGATTTCAACTCTGCAAAAGGACATATTGCACTCACATGACAATGTTTTTAAGTTACAGGATATAATATTAATAAAACAATTACAAGCAATGTATTGTTTTATTCTGTTCCAGTACGTAGATATTGGCGTGTGGCCTTCATGTAGGCCAATATCATATATCACAGCTCCATAAAAAAGTATTGAACTCAATTAAAGCCTATAATTGTATAATATTACAACATCATTCAGTTTTAAATTAATTCACATTTTGATCAGTCACATTAAAATGTAATTTGCTCATTCCCACATGTTTATAATGCTTTTAGTTATAATCTTTTTATTTTAAATAAAATCTTTGCATATATAGATCTTCAGCTCATTAAGTTTTCAAGAATTTTATGCATGTGAAATGTGTTTACCAAGCCTTTGTAACAAGGCTTTTGATTGGTTTGAATTGCATCAAGTAATACCAAATATTAGAAGTTATTAGTTCATAACACCAGAGAGTTGCTATATATGTATTCGTGCACTCTGCTTGTGTGTATTGCCAGTATTTGTGAACAATTGTTAAAATATAGTTCTTTTAATTGTTTCCTGAGATTCATTGGTATTTATGTAACTGAGTGTAATTATTAGAATTGAATATGTTTTACATGATTCATCAAGTCAATGTGTTTGAAAAAATGATAAGTTACTATGTGTGAATGTCCTTTGCATTGTCATTTTACCATTCATGCAATGTGTAATCAAGTTTAATGACTTTTTGAATCCTTTAAAATAATCTTTTTCTGGTGACATATTTCCATGTACCATCTTTGCTTACAGGACAGTGATCATGATGGTCGCTTGTCCCTGGAGGATTATGTCAAGGCTGTTAAAGAGGAGAAGTTGCTGTTAGAGGCCCTTGGCCGCTGTTTGCCGGACAACAATGTAAGTATGACAGCATCGCAGTCTTTTCTTATATATTAAATTAAATATTAATTAGTTAGAAAATAATGGTTTGGTTTAGTGTTTTTTGGCATAGCAAAACAAAAGTTCATTTTGTGCCAAGGCAATAGCTGTTAAGTGCCCTGGGCACACCATGATAGTCAACCTAGGCTGATGCAGTTATCATGGGTTAAGTGCTTTGCTACCATGGGCACACCATGATAGTTGACCCAGGCCAATGCATTCATCATAGGTTAAGTGCCCTGCCCAATGGGCACACCATGATAGTAGACCAGGGTTAATCCAGTTATCATAGGATTTGAACACACGACCTTCTGGTTGCATGCCTGGCACACTAACCCCCAAGCCAACATTAGCTTAAGTAAATAATGAATTTCAAGAGGTACTTATTTCAAGCGATATACATCTGTTTTCATTGTTTCATTTATTCCGGGCCAACCATTTGTTATCCATTTCTTATGATTTGATGACATTACTAGCTGTTGTGGAGAAAAATAGTACAACCTGCAATTCACTATTAGATGGTCTTCATACACAAATCAGGCATTCAACAGCCAATGTGTTGCTAAGTTATGTATTCTAAGAGGAATTGCTATTTAACAGGGCGTGGTGGAAAGATTTGATGCAGTGGATTCCTAGAGAAAGGTAGAAATTGCCGTCTGGTTACAAAGTGAAGCTACATAAGTGAATTTATAGGTTTCAAGCTTCCTGCTTTTTTATAAATTGGAATCTATTGCCATGACATTTAGCTCTGTGGTTCCTTATATCTTGGCTACTAATGTCAGAAAATAAAGTTACAGCCTGCTGATCTACAATTTTCATTTTTCATAACCTCCATGTAACATTCTGTGCTTCGCAGATGAAGAGTCATAAAAATGAAATTTGCCATTAACAATTTGACCTCCTTGGTTTACAAATGTCATATTCATTAAAAACTTGACTTCCATAGTTTACATGTATACATTTATCTGACCAGATTCTATGGCAACTACAGAAGTCAACCTCCTTTATGTGATTGATCTCTTGGTTTTTGCAAAAACAACCTCTCTCTGAAGGTCACATTGTGGACTTTGCCACATTGTCTTATAAGGCAGGTGCGACTGTAGATTGGTTAATGAAATTGAATATTAATGTCAGGATACAGTGTGCTCTAAACTGACATGTAAATGAAATTGAATATTAATGTCAGGATACAGTGTGCTATAAACTGACATGTAAATGAAATTGAATATTGATGTCAGGATACAGTGTGCTCTAAACTGACATGTAAATGAAATTGAATACTGATGTCAGGATACAGTGTGCCCTAAACTGACATGTAAATGAAATTGAATACTGATGTCAGGATACAGTGTGCCCTAAACTGACATGTAAATGAAATTGAATATTAATGTCAGGATACAGTGTGCTCTAAGCTGACATGTAAATGAAATTGAATATTAATGTCAGGATACAGTGTGCTCTAAACTGACATGTAAATGAAATTGAATATTAATGTCAGGATACAGTGTGCTCTAAGCTGACATGTAAATGAAATTGAATACTGATGTCAGGATACAGTGTGCTCTAAACTGACATGTAAATGAAACTGAATACTGGTGTCAGGATACAGTGTGCTCTAAACTGACATGTAAATGAAATTGAATATTAATGTCAGGATACAGTGTGCTCTAAGCTGACATGTAAATGAAATTGAATACTGATGTCAGGATACAGTGTGCTCTAAACTGACATGTAAATGAAACTGAATACTGGTGTCAGGATACAGTGTGCTCTAAACTGACATGTAAATGAAATTGAATATTAATGTCAGGATACAGTGTGCTCTAAGCTGACATGTAAATGAAATTGAATACTGATGTCAGGATACAGTGTGCTCTAAACTGACATGTAAATGAAA
>JAECUM010006983.1:0-67084 GCA_016617855.1 Megalonaias nervosa
TATATTCGCCCTCAGTGTTAATAATTATAGCAGTATTCCAAGACCTTACAGAAAAATCCCTGTCTTAACTATTCCAAATATCATTTTAATCATTTAGCAGTACATGTACATACCGTGTGTACATGCATTCCTTGTATCATTACTCTCCGTATGTAGAAACATTTATATTCCTCATGAGCCATAGTAATGTATTAATTATAAGAAATCTTTCTTTCTATATTAATTTGGATTTTTTTCATCTTAGACAATCTTTAATAACTCAATCGAATCGATGAATTATAGATTTGGTGGTTTTAACACCTTTATAATATTATGCACTGATTATTTATAGGAAATTATGTATGTATACTCATGTTGAACACCACATTTAATTAATATACACCATGACACATACTATATTTACTTGTATTGTATTTTGTAATATTGGCCGGTGGCTTAAATTACTGAATAAATTGTTATTGTTATTATTATTGTTATTATTATCAACTAGCAACATACAACGTTTAAAGAACGCTAGTTGTGTACCAGGCTTAAAGATATCACTTCTGATATTTCTAATGACATATATATATTTGCAGAATGTTTAGGGGGGGGGGGGAGTCACGTGACCCCACTTGACCCATGCTGCGGGCGCCCAAGCATGCATACATACATACATACATGCTTACTCGTATATCTAGATAGGGACATACATTTTGAAGAAAACGCATTTCTCAACAATAGCAAAAGAAAAAGATTTTAGAAAGGATGCTAAATGTTTGTAAAAATCACCTAGTTTTGCCTAAACTTAGTTGTGTTCTTCATATGAAGAGTGAATTTTCACCGGACTAAGACAGATTGTATAAAATGAAAATAATACATTAAAACAAAAATAAACACTAATAAATGATTTTTGCGAGAAGTGTTCTTGTCAGAGTTTTAATTAAACTATAAAGGTTAATTCCTTGTGCAACTGGTAACTTTTTCTGTAAACCAACTCTAACACAATCTCTCGTGTTGACAGTAAAGAGTAAGTTTGAATATTTTCCTGTGATAAGGCGGATCAAACAATCAGTTTGGGGGCTTTTGCATGATTAAAGCTCATTAGTATTATAAGAAATTGGCAAGCTTTTAATCAACCCTTAAACAGCTCGATTTTGAGATATTTACTGCTGTAGCAGACATACATAAATATGTAAACCAAGTCGGCTGTTTCTTTGCAGCATAACTTAAGCATTTGATGTCCAGTGCTAGTCTAACTGTGACAGGCAGTCACCAACACAAGCCAAAACCATATGCAAGCCTGACTCAAAGAAAATGTAAATCAAAACTGCAGTGAGCTGATAAATACAAGGCTGATGATATTTAGATCTATGACCTCTGCCTTAAGAACTAGGTGTATGTGTTTGCTGCACCATCCTCGCGCTCTGATCGAACTCGAAGGCCCATTGGGTCTTAGAGACCAGCATTCCAGGCTGGCATAAAGCTAGATATTACAATGGTTTCCGCAGATTCAGGACAATAATCTTCCCCATCTATCCACACCCCCTCCTACCAGACGTCTGGCAAGGTCGCACTGTAGTCTGAAAGCCAATCTTTGGATACAACCGTGACCTCGGGGTGGCAGTGGATAAACGTTGTGCGCATTGTGGAGCTCTTCAGTGTACTCTAAGCCCACTTCAAAGATGTAGCATTTTCGTACAGCGGGCCTTACGGCGTTCACAGCGTCCTCTAGGTCGACTTCCTTGTCCAGGACCACCCACTGAAACCCGCCAGTCGGCAGGCTCTGCATCTTGACCGAGGTATGGAGGTTGTCGGTGCTGAGGTAGTTGATTCACCTGCTATGTTTGTTTTGGTCTTGGCCATCGTACAGGGGGCTGCTGGCCTTTGCGTGTCGGCGGGTCATCATCAAGATACAGTTGAGGATTCCCCTCTCGATCGAGAGATACATCTTGATGTCTGTGAACAGCCCGAGCTGAGTATCTAGAGTCTTGAGCAAGGTGTAGTAGTGGTGGATGGGTTCTAGGCCGTAGTTCCCCAACGAGGTGTCGCAGAAGGCCTCAAACACGTCCGCTAGCAGGAGCACGTGCGTTTGTAAGTAGAGACCGTGGTAGGCTCCCACGTTTTGGACCCCGAACACCTTCAACACCATTCAAGCCTGTTCATAGCTTACCGCGTCTATTTCCGTGCTGTTGAAGTACTCGTAGGGTAACCTCCCTTTTGGATTTAAATGTCGGCTTTGTTGTTGATGGCCCCCTTAAGAAGGTTGGCGCTTAGCTTTACCAAGATGCCACTGAGGATGCAGCTCACAAATTGCAGCTGCCCCACGAAGAAAACCATGCACATCTTCCATTTTTTTTTTTTGGGGGGGGGATTTCGCTGATGACGTCGGCGGAGGCCGTCCCAATGGCCTTTATTAAGAAGTATCTGTCGTAACCACGGGTAATGTAGAACACTGCCGTTATCTTGGTTTTCTTTGAAAAGAACCGCAGTTAGAGGTTGCATGCGTAGTGCCACTCGCCGCTGTTCTTACTTGGTGGCGGATGGCTTAGATCCTACCATTCTCGCTCTTGATGCACATTGCGTGTAGTGTGCAGTGGCAAGATGAAAGATATAGAAATCTAAACAATGTGAGCTGTCGCCACAGGAACTTTAGAAATTAGATGACGATAGGAGAGCGCGATCATAATAAATACCGTCAAGAGAAGAGAGTAAGAGAGTACGGGAAATGCTGGAAATATGCTTACGAACGGCTGAAGTATTACCCAGGAAAGGCCGTGTATTACGACTATCTGGTCTTAAATTAAGTAGCATTAAAGAGAGAAAACAAACTAGTTTTGTAAAGTTCAACAAATAATGTATTTCCATAGAATACAAAGCAAACATTTAAAAAGAACTTACAATAGTGTGAATTAAATCCCAAATAGTCATAAAAGTTCTATCAAAAGGCCAAACGTATGAAATTCCAATTGAATTCCAGTGGTATTCCAAATAAGTTCCAATTTGGAATGTGTTGATGTGCCTGTAGTCTCGAAAGTGGTAATGTGCCAATGGTCTGGAGTGTGACGATGAACTAACTACAAGTCTTTTGATGTATTGCAATAATATAGTCCAAAATGTTCTTGTCTGAATTCACTATTATTCCCAATTAATGTTTCTGTCCAAAAATATTATTGATAAGCACATTGTATTTCCAGTGAATAATAATTTTAATAAATAATTCCACCCAGATGAAAGACTGAACACAATAATAAGACTGATTTGACCTCAAGATGTCAAGGCAAGAATTCCATTGTCCTAGACTCAGATAAAGATAAGAATGTTTACACAAACAGTACAAATTAAATATACATAACACTGTGATGCAATGCAATGTTTGCTTTCACTATTCGGAGAAGCACGAAAGTGTGCGGGGTAGTTCTCTCGCTGAGGGGCATACAAATGCTTATAAATCGTCCCTGGAGTCACACTAATGATGATGCTCCTTAACTCAATATTTCTGAAGGATTATAATCCAAGATATAAAGCTCAGACAGCAGATGAGTTGAGAACCAGAATGCAATAGTCTCGGTCTTATGGATCTAGATCCGATGATGAATCACATAAAGACAATGGATGTTAATGAGCAATAAACGATCAGTTAGAAACTGAAATGGCTTCTGTTGGATTTTCGTAGGACCAGTAATAATTGTATTATACATAGCGTATATATGTTATGCATATTTTGCAATTGGTGGACAGTGCCAGTAAAAAAAATAACATCATCTGCATACAACAGTTAAAATTGTTCAAATGTTTCTACTGACACTCTCCTGTTTTCTTCAGCTAACAATGTTTTCAGATTGTTAAAAAATAGATAGAAGAGTAAACACAACACTGGCGTACGTAGGACAATCAAACATATCGGTAATAAGACTGATGGACTTAACACGCGCTTTTACATCATTATTAATTGCCCTAAAGATTCTTGACATTTTTACATGAATATTTTCACGAACTAGCTTTTGGTACAGTAAACGTATCTCTACCCTATCAAAATCTTTTTCACAGTCTACAAATACTGCATAGATTCTACTCCTACGTTTTCTTAAATATTTACAAACTAACGGATATAATATAAGTATGTTATCTGCTGTAGAATAACCTTCTCTACGTCCGGCGTGTTATACACCTAGTAATTCGTTTTTGTCCATGTAAACACTGTGCTTGATACAGGTAGTATATTAATGCCTTTATAACCGGATGATTCATTTGCGTCCCCTTTCTTCGAAATTGCTGTAATGATTGCCGTTGACCAATATTTTGGATAATATCCAACATCAAATAGTTTATTAAATAATAATGTTAATATCTGTGCAATTATGTTGCCCGTACATATAAAGAAATCCCTGGATAAAGAATCTATTCCCCCAGCTTTGTCATATTTCAGTTTACTCAATGCTAGGCGAACCTCCTCTTCAGTGATTGTCCTATTTAGATTTTCATGAACTAGCTGAATGTTTTTCATTTTCATGTATCTGGTCAACAAATGACATAATTCTGAAAAATGTTCATACAGTGTTGCAGACGAGATACTGATTTGTGCACCTGAACTCTAATTCTTTATAAGGTTCCAAAACGGTGTGTAACTTTTACATTATAATACAGACAAAATGCTATTTTTTGCTTTAATTGATGATGCTTCTGCTTGCATCTTGTGAGAGATTTATACATATTTCTATAGAATTTATAATCTTCAAGTACATCAATTTTGTCTTTGAAGATGAGCTGTGTCTGGTGTGTGTGACAATTTTGTCATATGCAGTATATTCAAGATAGTGTTGATACCTATTTAAACTTATAAGGCGGTTGATTTTCTTATAACGTGGATTTAATATTGTACATGAGAACTCGGGAGGCTTAGTTAGTATAACGTAGCACTCAAAATCCAAGGGTCGTGGGTGTGATACCAACCGAAGCCATCCCGTGGGCGAATGCTTCAATGTGTCATTTAGAAAGACACGTAGCTCCCATTTCCTCTGTATGATCTGGCCAATAATATGTTGAAAGTGCCGCTAAACCAATGGAAAAACGAGAATTACTGTTAAAACAATACCCCATTATAAATTCAAGCCTTAAACATTATTTACTTATCACTTGAATACCTATAATTTCCACTATAAGGATATTTTATTTTTGCTTGTTTGTTTGCTTCCTTGCTGAATGAATGAATGAATGAATGAATAATAAACAAACAAGCAAGGGGAAGAAAAAACAAAACAAAACGGAACGAATCAGCTCAGAAGTTGCCTTTAAACTGAGCCAGTTAAATGGTAATAAATGGACTGAAAGATATGGCTAAACTAAAACTGAACAAGTCAGCTCTGAAACAAAATGAAATTTAAATATTGTCTTTTTCAGATCAACTAGGAAATTTGAACTTTTCAAAACGTGTAATGTGTCGCTACTTGTGTACAAAACTCCGAAAAGGTATGTTCATACAAGTAAACTTGTTTGTATTATACATCCATTACAGTGTACACCACTGATACGTTGGAAGTTAGCACCTGCTGCACTTAAGTTTCTTTTCTGCTCTTTTAACATATGATTCCGAGGGTGAATATCTTGCCAATTAATAACTAGGCAAGGTTAAAAAAATAGGAAAAATATTTAACAAATAGATAAGGAAGGAAGAACCATATTGACAATTTTAATATTTGTTCTTATATATACCCCTGAGCGAAAATTTAGACGGCTTCCACAGCCATTCAATATATAGTTCACGTAGGAATATAGAAGCAATTCAATTGCCAGTCTAAAATTAGATACAATAAGAATTGTTGACATGTATGAAAAATGACCATAAGTAGAAAAAGATGATACCTGATGTACATTCATTGTTCAACCGTAACAATTAATGAATGAACTGTTTTAAAAGACGGAAACAGAAAATTACAAGTACAACTGAGATCAAAAAAACTACATCGAGACTCTAAGAAGAAACCTGTCAAACATGCGTGCTGGATTTGACATATAGTTATTATAGTCATACTATGGGGGTAAGAGTTTGTTCCAATTCTTAAAAATTATGAAATAATTGACTATAAAACATTCTTTGTGTAACAGTGTGAATTTTGCACCGGGTTGAGTCTGTGGCATTTTTAACGATGTTAGCTCTTTATTGCATATGGATTAGACATGATTGATAATTAATTAGGTTCCGTTGGATAACTATGTCAGGCGAAACTGGACAGGGGAGAAGAATGGGTTTTACTTATCGAAATGCCAAGGGTTGAAAGGCTGCAGAAAGAGTGTTAGTAATCGCTGAAATATTTCTCGTAAGTTGAAACTTTGCAGAGATCGGTTTTTAAGAAAAAGCCGGAATCTAAAATTTTCCAGCCATGGAGGGGCGTATGTTGATATTGGCGGTTAGATATATCTGAGCTCTGACTGGCTAAGTTAACAGTTAGGGGTGTATTTCCCAGGCAAAGTCTCGTGTTTTAATAATGAATTACACCGCAGAACAAACAGCCTAGATCTTGATTAGCCGGTGGGCGAGTCTAAGGGACGGGTAGTTGAGAGTCTATGAAAGATACGTAACCAGGGGTGTAAATAGACGCTTCTGCTAAAGGAGAAGAGAGCGAATCTCGAAGCAAAAGGTATCGTTTCTTAATTCCTGACATACTTTTTCTTGATTTGAGTATTAAGATAAGTGTTTGAATTGATTTGTCTTAAATGATATATGAAGCATGTATACTAAGAATCGGTCATTATTAGGTTTGTAGGCTGTTTATGCCGATAAATTGTTAGTTAGCAATAGGTAGTATAAGCTTCGAAATGAATTTTGCTTAATTACTATGGTAATTCTTGTATCCTATGAATTGGATTGTATTATTTGCGCAGCATGGCGGGAAATACGGAAATACAGTTGTTTATTGATAAGCCGCATATGTGCATGTGTCCGACACTTAGTTAAAGATAGTGATTAATAGTTCACAACATAGGGGATTAATTGTCATTAAGCGAGAGCAGACTATACTATCGATCAGTAATGGTAACTAGTTGTATTGGAAAAATATATTGATTTTTCTGTACTATGTTAATTGTCTATGGAAAGGGAGAAAATTGAATGTATGTAAACATATGCGGCACTGTTGTATTTAATTCAAGGTTAAGACCTGAAACCGATTAGCAGTAGGGGTCTATTGTGAAATATCATACTAACATTCTGAACTGCAACGTAGAGTGGAATATATATTCAATTCGGTGCATAAGAAAAACGATTAAAAGTTAGGCCACAATTTTTTCTTTTTATCAGGAAAATAGCTTCCATTGCTGAACGTACGAGTGAACGGCTGAACGTAAGAGTGAACATCGGAACATAAAAGTTGAGGAAAGGTTAGAGACTGGACAACTGAGAGACGTCACTAAAGGCGGGGACGCAAGAGAATACCAGAGGGAACAAGAGTGTTCCTGTGCAAGACGACGCCAACCGATAACCTATGTTGATCCTGGAGAGTGACCAGCAGTCAGTTATCAGGTTATGAGAACATGCCAGACAATCGAGTTCGAAACATTCACTCGATTTCGTGATGAAATTTACGTATCTATGCAAACGGAACTACTATTTTCATTTTAGATTGTGTGTAAATTTATTTTCTGATAGAGTTAGTAGCAGATATATTGAAGGGTCCTGGACCAGAGACCCAACTCCCCTAGTTTACTAATTTTTGTCATCCTTTTTAGTACCTCATAAATGTTTTGGGGGAGTTGTAGCTCTGATCCATAACCCTCCAATCTCTCTACTACTATTTTTAAAGTTTGGACAAAATTTCATATTGAACAATGAAATATTATATGAAATGTCTTATTATCCACAATCAATCCGACATGTTGGATTTGATCTGACAAACAAATTTTGTGAGAGATTTAATTCGATTAGAGCAGCTTCCAAATATACTGGCATAACAACTAAAATAATAAGCGACTGTATTAAAAAAGCTGGTTACCATATATCACCAAAGTAATGATCGGTATGGTTGTTCGCAACTGAAAATGACGAACGAATAAGAGGTTGAGCAGATGATCCAATGACATTTATTGACAATATGGTTGATGTTTTATTTGATAATGATATTTCAAAACATCTACTACTATAACCATTTTTTATGATAGTCTTTTTCATACCTGCTGACTCTCATTGATAGGATATCCGTTAACATACTGTCAATAATACGAAACTCGCGTATTAAATTGTCCATGTCATATTTTACACCTCGCAAGTAAGATCGTATCTGATCAAGTAATTTTTTGTAAGTGGTACTTGCTATTATACAAGCATTTTTTTTCGTCTCAAGTTTGGGTTCAATCTTTTAACAAGCTGTTCAAAGAGAGACACCGACACCAGATATTATTAACAAAAACGGATTTAATAATTCTCCACTTGAGATTATGCCACAGCTGGTCATTAGCAGTGGTAAATATAATATTACTCGAAGTATTCTACGGTAGTATTTATAACATTGTTTTACACACCAAAGGTTTTTATGATAAAATTTATAATATTGTACTAGTGCGTCAACATCTTGTTTTGGAATTTCTTCTGAAATGTGATTGAAATCGATGATATGTTTTTTCATTATACAATATTTGTTTACAGTTTTATACAATATTAAAAACTCTAGCACCAACAATCGAATCAAGAAACTCACGGAACTTATTATTGTCAGGATCAGCTATAAAATCTCTGTATTTGTCATAAACATCTGACGAAGTATCATTATATCGTTCATCTGTTAGTACCTCATTTTTCTTTAACCAAGTATATGAATAAAAAATATCTCCTACTTCACGTTCGTACAAATCTGTTTTATTCACCAAATTACTGTAATTGATTTCTGTTTGATCAATATACCCTAATACCAAGCTTATTTGATCTAACGTGAAATTTTTTAGAAAACGATGTTGTCTGATAATTGCATATGCGACTACGAAATTTGCTAGCATTAATTTTTTTAAGCTTATCTAGTTCAGTTGTTAGCAGACCAATAGCATCAGCTACTTTAACCAATAAAGTTGCATATAATGGTTTTGCGAACATTTTCTCAACTTCATTGTAATAATTTCGTAATGACAATTGTCTAGAGCGTTGGAGTGATGGAAGTGGAATGTCGTACTCATAACTTATGTCGTAATAAGAATCATTTTTTTTTCCCAACTGTGTTTGTAGGACTTCTTCAAAAAACTTCTTTTGCTCATCATCGCTGAGATAACTAATTTCATTGTCAAAATCATAGATTATCGCTGTAGATTTATTAACAATAATCGGATCAAATTCTGGGCCTTTTTTACGTATCATTGGCAAAATTGCGTTTGCGTACACTTTAATAATTAACTCCGTATCCGGTGTCATGCTAACGATTTTAGCTAAGGTTTCCTTGTCGTGGGAGTACATACCGAGATATTTAAAAATGTTTCGTTTTAAAAAACTATTATATAACTTTATGTTTCTTTTCACTCCTATTATTTTAGATTCCGCTAGCTTGTCAAGACGATTATGATTTTCGTTTATTCGTCTTTCCTCCAGTGTTCTTCCACCATGCTCTCGTGTTTTTATTAAGTCTGATTTTATTATCAAATCTATATTTTGAAAATCAAGCTCGAGTAATATTTTTTTTAAATATAATTTCAACTTGTTTTTGTTTTTCTAGACAATCATCAGGATGACAGTAACTTCTTATAATATCAAAGTTTTCTATAGCTTTCAACAGTTGTGGTCCTCTCATATACATAACAAGAATAATTTTTTTTTCTTCATCTGACAATGGAGAATTTATCATTGTAATTGTAAAATTTTTCCTGGTATTTATTATACGTGCTTATAGTGATTGGTTCCCAACATCTATTTTAGGGTTAAAAATATTATCATAAAATTTTCTCGCAACAGTTATAATTAGTGGTTCTGACATTATTTTATAGCACTAGATTAAATTTGATCATCGAGTGTATATATTTGAAATGATGTCAGTCATGGAAACGGACGTTCAGCAGCAAAAACATGAACTCGAAAATATAAGTACTTGTTGACAGTATTTTCTGTCGGAATCGTAAAATATTGTGTTGTTGAAATATAAGTGTCTGTTGTACTATATAATGTTGTCCATTCGATATCATCGTTTAATCCTTCCAATTGCCAATTATAAATTCGACCAACACCAGAGTTTAATCGACATCGCAAATGAAATTGCCAAATAGCAACTGCAGTAGGGCATTTAATTTTGATCCAAAAATTTTCAACTTATCTGTTGGTCGTCCACTCATGTCTATGAGAGAAAGCGTAATAAGGATAATTTTCAGGATAATATGCTGATGCGCTTACCTCAAACCCAATTCGATTGTCAGTTGCTTTAAAAAGTGTTGGAATATACCCAACATTGTTTTTAGTTCGTTTTGCACCACCACCAGATACACTATCAACATACGCTTTATTTGTCAGATCATTAAGGTTAACTGGAACATATGTCATAGTTATTTTATTATTTCTCATGTTTAGATTGCCTGTCATTGCTCCACCGGATTGTCTCAAATACGGGTTTAGCGCTCCTTTTAACCGAGCATAACTAATAGCATCCGAGTCGGACGCTGGTGGCGAGGTTGTCGGTAATCCAGTTATTTTTGAATTTGACTTAGACAGGTTACCTGTCATTGTGTCACCGGCTTTGTTAAGTTTATTATCGTCAACAGATTTTAGTTGTGCATAACTTACAGCTTGTGTGTTATCAACATTTGCTGGCGGATATACAGTTTCTAAACCTAACACTCGTCGACCTGACATGTTAATAATACCTGTAACTGTCCCACCGGTTTTATCAAGCTTGTTATTATCTACATGCTTCAACTGTAAATAACTTACCGCTTGAGTTTGATTTAAGTTTGCTGGTGGATATCCAGTCTCCAAATTTATAATTTTTTTCCTGACATATCTAAGTTACTGCTTAAAGTTCCGCCAGATTTATCTAGTTTATTATTGTCGACGGATTTTAGTGGTGCATAAGTAACAGCTTGTGTATTAACAACATTTATTGGTGGATAATCTGTTTCTAAACCTAGTACTCGTTGATATGACATAGACAGGTTTCCTGTCATTGTGTCGCCAGTTTTATTAGGTAACCTGATAAATCAATATTGCCGTTTGTTATTGTACTTACAGCCGACGAATCTCCTAATGTTGTTCCAAATTTTGTATAATGGCTTATTATGTAAATTATGTAACATAAAATTGTATAACAATAGCAAAATCATCTATATCAAATTTTGATACAGAGCTGTTGGTGAAATATAACAATGAACTTAGATTGTCATTATTTTATTGTTGGACGAACTGGATCGGGAAAAACAAATTTGCTTTTGAATTTACTGCTGGGCGATAATTTTAATTACGATCGCGTTTATATTTACACAATTAATCCACAACAGGATAAGTACGAGCTACTAAGCGAATATAATAACAAACTTCGTGATGGTCTTGATGCTGGTGAAGATTTTTTTTTATTACCAAACAACCAGAAGAACTTGTTCCAGTTAATCAGCTTGATTCAGATGAACATAAGATAGTAGTTTTTGACGATATTCCGCTAAATAATGTAGAGATGAATAAAATAAGATCACATTTTTCACTGTCATGTAATAAAAAATGTAATTCTGTTTATTTAGCCCAAGGTTTTTATAATGTTGACAGATTTATTCGGCGAAATACTGGTTGTTTTATATTATTTCCAGGACTGGACAACGTTGATGTTAGAAATATCGCGAACAAGCAATGTGGCGACGTAACAAAAGATAAATTTATTGAATTATATCATAAAGCGACGGCGAATAAATATAACTTTTTCTTATTTGATAAACGAACACGCGATCCATCTAAGATGTTTCGATGTTGTATTGAAAATTATCTGCAGTAAGTTTTTGTTTTCGATGTCTTTCACCTCTTAAAATTTTATAAAATTTATATATAATAAAATGGATAACGAGCAAAATAGAGAAAACATATAGAAGATCTAAAAAACTTGCTCAATCTCAGGCAGAATTTAAGGAAAAAGTGCAGCAAGCACGACATGGACAAATAACTGCTGCAGAAGCAACAGCTACGAGTCTCAAACCAGTTACTGAGGCACTACTTGGAAAACAACCTGAAACTAAGCCACTATCAGAAGAAGAAGTTAAAAAACTACAGGAAAAAGGTTTGGTTGGATTAGTTAAGGAACAACAAGAAGCAGCTGCCGCAAAAATTGTTGCTAGATCTGATGAGGAAAGAAGAAGATTGGCTGAGGCTCTTGTAGCAAATATTGCTGATCCTGCTGCTAGACGAAATGAACTAAATCGGCTGATCAATAATCCAATTTTATTTGAACAAAGATTAGCAGAATTAACTTCACATAAAATTAGGACCATTTTAGGAGAATTATCAGAAAAATTAGAGGATATTGAAAGAGAACAAAAAGATATTGGTGAGTTAACGGTAAAGCGTTTAGAAATTGATGATAAAAGACGATTTTATAGGAAAAAAGCAATGAAAAAATATCAGATGATGAATATCATGAATTTCTAACAGAAAATGGTATAAATGATATTAACAGTTTACAGTCGTGGTAAAAAAAACGATATGATGAATTGATTAATGATTTAAATGTAATGATGCTTGTTGGTGGTGAGTTTGATACTAAATTGAACAAAGCTACCAGAGATAATGATATGTTGCAACTAATCAGAAAATTAGACAAGGTATTATTGCTAATGTCTTTTGGCAAACAGCTGAGGCTAATAGAACTAAAGGGTTTGGTAAGACTTGGACTTTTTTTAAGGAAATTCAAAATAAATGATGAAAATCGAGTAAAAGAATATATAAGAAAAGAAGCAGCTGAAAGAAGGAGAGCTGAAAGAATGCAAGCTGAAACTGAGATACCGGAGAGCATAAAATTTCCAGCAGAGATTGAAAAACCACTAGTTATATCTCAAGGAAAAATCAAAACTTCAGAGGAAACTGAAAGAAGGAAGCAAATTGAAAAAATAAAGAAATGGTAAAAGAGAAAATAGAAGACTCAGATTATGATACTTTTATGAAAGAAAATGTTATTAAAGATGTTGATAATATTGATAAATTAACACAAAATAAATATGATGTTTTAATTGTTATATTAGATAAGATAACTAAAGATGGTAATCAAGCTTTAGAGGAAATTGATAAAGCTGAAGAAAAAGATTTCACAGAAATTTTACAAAAAAGCCCGAGATGGTGTTATTGCTGGTGTCTTTAAATCTGCTGTAGCAAATTATAGGACTGGGAAACCTAGAGAGAAAAAGTCTGATTTTAAAAATGTATTTAATCAATATGATAAAAATCGTATTAAGAAAGCTGCAGAAGATAAAACAGGAACATGTGTAAAAATATTTGCATCAGTAACCGAAATGATTGGCAGATTAATGCTGCTGATATCATCAAAAGAAGCTGGGAATGTTGGCGCTGAAATCGACAATGAAATTATTGATATACTTGATCATTTAAGATCAGAAAATTTATTAACATCTTACGAATACGAAACTTTACACCGCGACTTAATCGCAACTATTTAATTTTGTAAATATTAACCAAAACTTTAATTTTATGAAAATATAATAAATAGCAATGTCAACAACATTATTACTTGACTCTAGTACGGCCGCTAAAGATAACGCAAATTTTTCAGTAAATTATATTCCGCCAATACAACTTGATACTGAAAAACAGTATGAAATTGAACTATTTTCATGTACATGTTGGCATTCCATGGCTAACGTGAAAACTGGAGTAAACGATGAATTTTCATTTGCTCCAGATATGAGAACCCCGTGGAAAACATTTAAAATTCCACAAGGAGCTTATAATGTCACTGATCTAAATAAGACAATAAAAGAACTTATAACAAAGGCTGGCGGTGTAGCTGATAATTTTGAGATGACACCAAATTATAACACGTTGCGAGTTAGGATAACATTAAGAAATATGTTAGTCAACCTTATATCGCCAACAAGTATCGCACCACTGATAGGATTTTATCATGAAAATTATGTTGCTTTTGAACGAACTTTTACATATGACATATGACGGTAAACTGCCAGTAAATATAACTGACGTAAACACAATATTGATAAATTGCTCCATTGTGCTGGACCTTACTCAGCTCGAGATAGTAAAAGACAAACGATATATAATTTTTTCGCCAGACGTTCCACCGGGATCGCTTATGTAAATTAGTCCACGGCAAGTTATTTATTATCCGCTAAATGTTGAAAATCAAATAACAGCAATAAATATGCAGTTGATAGATCAATCTGGACGACAGCTGGATTTGAATAACGAGGTTGTCATTATTTATACTTACGCACACAATCGACTTCGTGATTGGCTATTGTTTTATACAACCTCAGATATAATGAAACAAAAAATATTTTACAGAAGAAAAATTATTGGTGGATTTATATTTACTAAAATTATTGAAAATTTTCCAGGAATAGCTCATAAAGTTGCACCAATTGCACTTGACGCGTCAAAAGCTTTTGCAACTGGCGCCGCATCTGCTGCTGGAACTGCTGTTGGACAAAAGGTTGCTGATAAAATTAAAGGCACACCGTCTACATCTGAGATAAAACAAATTATATCAGAAATCGCTCCAACAAAAGAAACTCAACGTGCTATGATAACAACAACAAAAACTTTTATCGCCAAAAGGAGAACAAATTATACAAAAATTAATATCTAAAGTAACAGCGCCACAATAAAATTTTATATAATCTAATATATAAAAAATGTCTGTTAAAAATTATCTTGATTTAGCAGACTCTTATGACATCGATGACACTGTAACAGAATTCGAGTATATTGAATATCTCGACCAAAATTCTAATGAACCAAATAAGGCTGGTGTTAGAACATTTAACACCAGAGACGAAGATGTATTTCTGCTGCCACACAAAGCAATATTGGAAGTTCGCGGCCAGATTATGACAGTAGCTAATCCACCTGTTGCAATTGCAGCTGGAACAGAAGTAGCTCTTATAAATAATTAATGGCTGGTGTTTATTTAAAAGTGCTAGATATCAGCTAGCTAATCAAACTGTTGAGGATATTTCAAGTCACCTACAAGTTGCAAGTACAATCTTAAATACTATATCGTTTTCTGATGATTACTCCAGATCAACTGCAACTAATATGATGTGGTTTAAAGATACTGGAACAGGAGCAATAATTCCTACGCCAAATGAATTTATTTCAAAAGGTGTTTTAATACACGGAGCTGATGCTGCTGCAGATGCTGTAATTGTAAGAAGTTTTCTTATTGCTAATGCTGTTGCTTTAGGTATAGCCGAACTAGCTGCAGCCACTAATGTAGACGCTACAAGAGTCTCACTTACTGCAGCTTGTAATAATCTTGGTATAGCACCACCAGCTGCAGCTGCGACTGGCGTTCAAATGTTAGATTTATTTATTGACACAATTGGATTTCGAAATAAACGTTGCAATGAGGGTTATTTTAAGAGAAAGGCACTTGCAGCAGAATCACGCCAAAATACAATGATGCTGCCATTAAGTACAGTATTTGGATTTTGTCGCGATTACAACAAAGTATTTCGTGGAGTTAAACATATACTTATTTTAGATCGAGCAGAACAAAATGATTGTTTATTTCGGGCAGGCGGAGCTGACGTACAATTTATCATAAATAAACTTGCACTGTGGATGCCACGAATAACACCATCAATCACTAAAATGGCAGAATTAAATAATATGCTTGAAAACCGCACAAACAAAATTTATTTTCTGCAGCATAAAATATGTCCAACAGCAGTTCCAAATACCACCGACTATACATGGCGAGTCACAACAACATCAAGTGAACAACTGCCAAGGCAATTATTTGTTGTATTTCAGCAGCAAGCGCAACGTGGTAACCAACAAGAAAATAATGCAATATTTGATAACGCTGACGTCAGACGAATATATGCTAGACTAAATTCAAAGCAATATCCAGAACGAGCGATAGAATGTAATTTTGCAGATGACGCTAATAAAAATATTACTCGACCTCACATGTATCTGCTCGACGCGATGTAAAAATATCAGGATGTTGGAGATGAATCTCAGATATCAACAGAGGAGTTTCGTACACTTTATCCGATATTTTATTTTGATGTTAGCGAAATTACTTGGACACTGGGAGCAGTTCCAGTAGCACAGTTGTACGTGTACGCGTTAGTGATCAGCGAAGATCTATAACGATTGATTCTGTTGGAGGAAAAATGTCACTACAAGTTTAATCTATAACTTTAATATAAGATGACAAAATATATTGTAAAAGATATATATTTGACTGATGGTCAAGTTAAAAATTATCAGCTGCTGTTGCAAAGCAGAGGCAGGTATCATTACAAATAAAACCCAACACTGAAGGTGCTTTGGGTACTTTAACAAAATTAATGTTAACCAAAAAACAAGTAAATAAGTATAACCGCGGCAAACAGTTTGTTTTAAATTTAAGTGCCACACAAATAAAACAAGGTGGTTTCTTCGGCCCGGCACTATCGGTAATGGCCAGAACGGTAATACCAAAACTTTTGCCAGTACTTGGTACATTAGGATTAGCAGCAGCGTCTGGCGCAGTATCTGGCGCAACGGAAAAAGCGGTATCAGGCGACGGTGTAAAGAAAATAGTCTCCAGATAAATTTTATGTGGACTGATAAATATAATGCCACGACAAAAAACAGCAAAAAGAAAAACGACAACGAAAAAAAAGACGCGATCTCGTCGAGCAAGAAAAGGCGGATTTATAGGACCGTTGCTGGCGGGAGTAGCGGGAAGTCTACTGCCAAATCTACTGGGAATAGGACGAGGACTAACATTGCCGGTAACAGGGCCACGTTAAGTAACTTTGATATACTTGATAAGCTAAAACAAGTAAAAAATTTCCACGGAGCTTATTCCAAAGATGAACTTGACGCAGCACCAGCTGGAGGTTCGTGTGTGATAAATATACAAGATTTCAACGACGGATTTGGCACACATTGGGTAGCAGTTCATAATAACAATTATTTTGATTCATTTGGACTTCTACCGAGCGACGCAATAAAAAATATATGTCTCGAAAACATAAAATAATAAATTATTCGTCTAATCAAATTTAGCCTGTTGGAACTTCTGCTTGTGGGTATTATTGCGTGATGTTTATAAAACAAATGTCCCAATCCGCATGATTGGATTCCAATTTTTTAAAATTTATTTTACAGTTTGACAAGCAACCTTCTCACGCCAATGATGAGATTGCAATTAATGTTATGTAAACTTACAAATATATAATGTCAACCTATTGTCTCAAGTGTAAAACTAAAACAGAAAATATCAATGAAACAACAGAAAAAACAAAGAACAACATGATGATGCTCAAAAGTATTTGCGCAATCTGTGGAAAAAGAAAAAGTATGTTTTTAAGGAAATTGTCCGTAGTTGGTTGCCCTGACGTTATTTTAGTAGATGATTAATAAATAATGAGATACAAGTGTGATTGTGACAGAGATTTAATGTTGATGCAATAGCAATGCATCATGATATCTGCTACAGGGACAACGAACAAGATAAGCACGGCTGCGATAAAGTAATGTTGGACGAACTTCGTGATATGAAACCGACAAATATGCGAGAGCTTGTTGACCGAAGGCTGGTTCAGGGTTTTATTGGAGCAAAATATAAATTAGGACTTGGAAAAGAATTATATGATGATCTTGTAACTGAATTACACAAACCTAAAAAAGAAGTTTCCGCGACGTAAAGTTGTCGCAAATGCCGTTGATGATATATGGGCGATAGATTTAGTTGATGTGTCAAATGTTGCTGAATTTAACGTTAGCGCTGACAGCGCTCGCGTGAAATATCTTTTTAATGTTGTAGATGTTTTTAGTAAGTATGCTTTTAGTGTGCCAGTTTCCGATAAGACAGGAACGTCAATAACTGATGCATTAAAACAAATAATAACAAGTACAGAAAGAAAACCAAATAGAATCTGGACAGATCACGGAGCAGAAATTTTCAAGAAAAGGTTTGAGCAGTTTTTGCTCCAAAATAATATCAAAATATATGTCACTGGAAATGAAGGTAAAAGCGTTGTCGTCGAGCGATTTAATCGCACGCTAAACGAAAAAAATTCTTAAGTATTTAACAGCGAAAAATACAAATAAATATATTGACAATTTAAAGAATATTGTTGACGAATACAATAACACGAAACACCGAACCACCACAATGTCGCCAAACGATGCAATTAAAAATCCAATATTAGGAAACGAAAACATGTACCGCAGACACAAATTTAAAGTGAGTGATAAAGTTAGAATTTCTCTGACGAAAAAAACATTTGAGAAAGGATTTACTCCAAACTGGAGCGAAGAAGTATTTGTTGTTGATAAAGTACTTTTAACAATATCAGTGACTTATGCACTAAAAGATTTATTAGGTGAACCTATAACTAGTAGTTTTTATGAACAAGAACTTCAGAAAACTTCCCAAGATATATTTGTCATTGAAAAAGTTATTAGAAAGCGCGGCGATAAAAGTTTAGTTAAATGGAGAGGATATAGTGATAAATTTAATAGCTGGGTACCAACTCGGTCGATACAATAATGTTATTATAAATTTGTTCGTATTTCATCAGTACAGTTTTACATTTGATAGTTTTACATAACGAAATTAAATGTAATTTTCTTGTATTATCAGCTGGCATTAAATTAAATATTTTAACAAAAATAAAATCATATTTTATATTTCTTTGATGGCCAGTTACTTTTACGTTAAGAAAAGGTTTGATAAGCTGTCAAAATATTTGTTGTTCGGTAACTGTAAAATTAAATTTTATTATTTGTTTTAGCGATATGATACTTAACATTATATCGTCCAGTTGTCGGTCTGCTGTAATTTTTTCTGTCAGCGACAGCAACTACTTCATCATCATCTTCGTTGTTGTACAAAATATCATCTTCGCTATAACCAGCAGATTTGTCTAAATTGTCGTCACTGATTTTATCACTTGCAATTGTATCACTAGAGATGAAATCTCCTGCATATATATCAGCAAGTCGTTTCATTAAATCCATTTGTATCTAATTTATAATAATGGCCAGCGAAACAAAATCTGCCGATGTAAAATATCATCAGAAAGTTAATATATTAAATTACAGAGAATTAGCTGAGGCAGTTAGAAAATGTCTGTCGGGATATAGTGCTTATTCTGTTAATGTTATCATAATGCATGGCGAAAATGATAGAATACTTCTAACAGCAGCAGAAAAAAAATAAACTTAATGATAGCGCATTTATAACACTAAAATTTGATAAAGATGATATTCTAATGTTTGCCAACAGTTGCTTAACTAAAACCGAACTAAGAAATATCATTAATCACTATATTTAAAACTAAATTTATCAAATGTTGACGTTGACGTTGCTGTTTTGTGTAGGCCATCCGCAGCATATTTTACTGCATGAGGATCAATTTTAAGATATTTTGCAGAAGCTGATATTGACTTAAATTTGATTTCTTCTCCAGTCTCAATATTTACTGAAATAATTGATCTTTGGGGATTTTTTTAAAAATTGGATCCATCAGAACCGGCTCCTCTTTTGGTGTTTTCTTTTGGTGTGACCAGATCTAGATTTTCTAGACGATTGTCGGATTTAATGCTGTTGATGTGATCGATAACCAAATCATTTGGAATAGCACCATTGAATGTTTCATACACAAACCTATGGGATTTATAGTGAACAAAATCAGTTTTTATTCCACGTACCATCACATGTAAATAACCTTCTTTATTCAAATTTCCAATAACATTTTTTGTTTTTATATTTGGAATAATTCCTTTGTCAGAAGCTTCATATAAATCAAATACTGGATGAGGTTGATACTCATTTTGTAAAGATAAATTTTCAATATTGTCATCGTTAATCGAGTTATTGACTCGATATACTCGCTGTCCAGCTGGAATTTCATCGAAGAACAAACTATAAACAAAATCTTTACTAAACATTTCGGTCATATCTGTATCATCACCTTTTACTGAAATTATCATTCCAGCTGGTGTTGGTTTTCCTATAGGTTTTTGCGATTTTATACAAATAACTGAACCTAATGCATTTGCAGCATATAAGTTGTACTTTGGGTGAACATGATAAGTTTCTTGCTCCTCTGCTGTCAATCTCATATATCTCAGAATTTCTGACATTATACTATAAGGATTTTATATCTCTAATTGATTTTTACGTAATTTTCAATTAAATATAAAATTTACTATATATAATGTTAAAATTGCGTGATATTGCTAAGAAGACCATTATCAAAACAGAAAAAATTGCTACAGCATTTTCCGGATACGACAACAGTTACAAATTTGATAATCAAAATGTTTTAGCAAATTTTAACTCCACAAGTTTATTTCATCTTTTACAACCAGTTATGGCTCAAGAACTTGCAGCTCACAAAAGTATCAAACTAATAGGTCAGTATCATATGATTTTATCAGAGTTACATGCAATCGAAAAAGATATATTTGATATAATTTTTGAAAATACAAGTTTCGACAGCGAAATTTCAGAACCATATCTAACAGCTAAATCACGAAAAGTATTAACTGCAACAAATATTGCCACAGTCGCCGATGAAATACACCCAGAAATAAATAAAAAATTGGAGGAATTTACTTCATCGGGATCAGGTTGGAAATTTGAGATGATAAAGGAAGTTTTAATTCACACAGAAAAATACAACGTACTGCGAGGTAGTTCTTACTTTGATCTCCCTAAAAAAAAAATAAAAACAAAAAAATGTATAAATGTCAAAAACAACGACGATCAATGTTTTCGTTGGGCAATTTTGTCGGAGAGACATCCTCAGAGTGACCACAACGATGGAATTAAAAAGTATTTGCCATAAAAAGACGAACTAGATTTTAACGGAATAACTTTTCCAGTGTCAGAAAATCAGATACCAAAGTTTGAAAAACAAAATAATATTTCAGTAAATGTTTTCGGACTAGATGAGCGAGAAAATGTTTATCCAAGGTATATTTCAGAGACTGCTACACAAAAGACAATAAATTTATTATTTTATCGAGGACATTATTGTTGGATAAAAAACTTTAACGGCTTAGTTGGCGGACAGAATAATAAAAATAAAAATAAGAAATATTTCTGTTACAGATGTTTGCAGGGTTCTTTTTAGCGATGGAAAACTACAAGAGCATCTCAAATACTGCGCCAATGTTCAAAGAGTAACAATGCCAAGCGAAAAAGAAAAAGTCTTAAAATTTAAAAATTACTATCATTGCCTAAACATACCTTTCTTTATTTATGCTGATTTTGAGTGCCTACTCGTTCCAGTGGCTGGCGCTGAAAATAATCCTAATAAATCAAGTACAAGAAAAATACAGCAAGATGTTCCCTGCGGAGTAGCTTATAAAGTAGTTTGTCGACGATAAGTTTTCATGTCCGGTTAAGTTATATAGATGTAAAGATAGTGAATCTGAAAGTCCAGCAATTTGGCTGCTAAAAAATCTTATAGATGATGTTAATAAAATTTCTAACAAATTATTTAAGACAGCTTCAATGAAAATAACATCTAAGCAACAACTTGAATTTAAAAAAGCAGTTGATTGTCATATCTGCGAGAAGTTGTTGGACGATGATAAAGTTTGTGATCATTGTCATTTAATTGGGCAATACAGAGGGGCAGCTCATAATAATTGTAATTTAAAATTTCATGCACCAAAGTTTATACCTATCGTTTTACATAACTTTCGCGGCTATGATAGTCATATCATTGTAGAAGCTTTTGGTGATGATGAGGTTAAATCTAAACTTAAACTAAATTAATAAGATAAAATGTATACCAAATAATTTTGAAAAATATATGTCAGTTACTCTCGGAAAATTACGTTCATTGACAGCCTGCAATTTATGGCAGCACAACTAGATGAGCTCGTAAAAGGTTGTAGCACTTTTAATAATCTGCAAAGTTGCTTTGGTGAAAACTACGTCGATCTGACAAAAAAGGGTATATTCCAATATGAGTATCTCGACGACTGGAGCAGATTTGATGAAACTTCTCCGCCCGGCAAAGACAAATTTTACTCGCAGCTAAAAGGAGAAGGCGTGTCAGACGATGAGTACAAATATGCACAAGATATTTGGAATAAATTTAGTTGCAAAACATTTGGTGATTATCATGATTTATATTTGAAAACAGATGTATTACTACTAGCAGATGTTTTTGAAAGTTTTCGTCAAGTTAGTCATAAAAATTATGGACTAGATCCCTGCTGGTATTATTCTGCTCCAGGGCTGTCGTGGGACGCTCTACTAAACACATGCAAAATAGAATTAGATCTCTTGACAGATGTCGATATGTTTAATTTTATTAAAAAAGGTATCAGAGGCGTCATAACAAAAAATATGCAGTAGCTAATAATAAATATCTAAAAAATTATGATAAAAATCTCCCATCCAATCATATTATTTATCTAGATTGCATTAATTTGTATGGTTGGGCAATGTCAGAGCCAATGCCTTGCGGTGGATTTCATTGGATAACTCCAGATCAATTTCTTAAAGAAACTGAAAAAGATTTACCTAGAAAAATTAATAATAATTTTTCCGATATCTCATACTTTGTTGAAGTTGATCTAGATTACCCTAGTTCGTTACATGATCTACATAATGACTACCCATTTTGTGCAGAGTCTATGATAATCGATTACAGTTTACTATCACCTTAACAACAGGCAATGACAACAGCAAAAAATTCGATTGTTAATAAGCTAGTTCCAAACTTGTTAAATAAAAGCAATTACGTGATACATTAGAAAAATTTAAAATAAGCAGTAGATGCTGGACTAATTCTGAGAAAAGTCCATCGTGTGCTAAAATTTAATCAGTCGAGGTGGATGGCAGGTTATATTGACTTAAATACCAAACGTCGTGCTATTGCTATGACCGACTTTGAGAAATTTTTTTTAAAGTTAATGAATAACTTAGTGTTTGGAAAGACAATGGAAAATATCAGAAAGCGAGTCAGAATTAAAATTGTAAATGATATAAATCGCAGAAATAAATTAGTTAACGATGATGATTTTGTCAGTATGAAAATATTTAATGAAAATCTTGTTGCAATACAACGACGAAAGAC
Organism: Megalonaias nervosa; assembly: GCA_016617855.1. Taxonomy (NCBI): domain Eukaryota; kingdom Metazoa; phylum Mollusca; class Bivalvia; order Unionida; family Unionidae; genus Megalonaias; species Megalonaias nervosa. The sequence goes on from JAECUM010006983.1 coordinate 23,218, forward strand.
AAATTTAAAGTTAAATAAACCAATATATGTTGGTGCAGATGTACTTGATATATCAAAGTGGCTGATGTACGATTTTCACTATAATTTTACCAAAAAGCAGTGGCCAGATTCAGAGTTGCTATTTACTGACACAGATTCGCTAGTTTATAATATAAAATGTGAAGATGTCTATCAAGATATTTATAACCGCCGTGACCTATTTGATTTATCAGATTATCCGACAAGTAGTGGATTTCATGATGATGCGAATAAAAAAGTTATTGGCAAAATGAAAGATGAATTTATGTTTGTGCCGGTGAGAGAGTTTGTTGGACTTCGAATTAAAATGTATGTCGTAATTCTCGACGATAATAAACTGACATAGAAAGCGAAAGGTATTTCTCGTGGATATGTAAAAAAATGTATAAAATTAAACGATTTTAAATCAGCGTTGAACAATAATGTTAGCTTTATAAAAACTAATATTATCAAATCCAATCTTCGCAAGCTTGAAACTGATACGATTATTAAGCGTGGACTGAGCAATATTGATGTTAAAAGATATTGCAAAGACGGAGTTAATACTCTAGCACTTGGGCATTACACCAGTATCTTTAATTAATTTTGGCAAAACTTTAAAAATTAACGTTATTCGATGGAGTTAATAGCAACTTAGATATTTATGTTTTAAAAGGGAGATAATACTGTTCCAGCTAGTTTAAATCGTATTTGGATTTATCAGACATAGTACAGTATCAAGTTAACATACATACAAATCTGATGTAACAATTTTGCTTTCTATCGTTCAAAATCAACTGATAGACCTTAGAATTACTGTATACATATGTCTAATTTCGACTTAGGCAGATTAGATAGATAGCGAAATTTCCAACTATGAAACAGATGTTCTATATTGATTTCACTTGGATGCACGGAATCTTCACATTATGTATAAGGCCTGGTAAAAACCCACAATCGATTTTTCAGACCGCAGAGTCTCTGCCTATAATATACACAGCCGCTGTGTTAAAGCTTAGCACAGGATTTCGTTTTTCTGTACAAATAGACGGCAATATATTTTAAATATGTAATATTTCAGATTCCTCGATTTATTTATAATAACGTTTTCCAGAATCAGAAAAATGTAATGCTATTCAAAATCAGGTAACTGGTAAGTATATAATAATTTGTGAACATGTATATATAAGATAGGTCTGTGGTCTAGTGCTAATGCGTTAGATTATCGTACTCAAAGTCTGTGGTTCGATTCACATGATCGACATATTGTCAATGGAGGCGATTTTGATGCCATTTTCTTAAGATAATTGGGGGTACGAAGTTCAACAGAAAAAAATATGCTCTCCCACCATGTAACCACGTGGTTGGTGTACTTTTGCACTCTCCTCGGGGTTATCATGGGGAGAGTGTACAAAATCTGTTGAACGTAGGTAAATCCCCCGTTTATGTATGTGCTGTCCCTTAGGATACGTTTATGTGTTGTGTTGTTTCGTCCTATATGATTCTATCGTCCAAAAAATAAACAGCAGGGTGATGTGAGCTCGTGACTTTGTGACCTCACGAAGGGTACCCCACGCAAGGACATTCAGAAAGAATGTCGCCGGACAAAAAAATCTCATAAGGTGCCTGTGGACCACAAGATAGGTCTTTACATTGAAATAGACAGCCCTCTGAGTTTTTAAAGTTTCGTTTCGTACATTTGGGAATTCGCCGGGGGGTATGTCTATCAAAGGGACTCTTAGGACCTTACGGCAAAGGTTTTACCGGCAATGAAGGGACCCCGTGGAATGGTAGACCGAACGTCATTGCTGCTGTTTTTTTTGTTGTCTAAATATTGCAGTAATAAATGTTTTGAAATATCATTATCAAATAATACATCAACCATATTGTCAATAAATGTCATTGGATCATCTGCCCAACCTCTTATTCGTTCGTCATTTTCAGTTGCGAACAACCATACCGATCATTATTTTGGTGATATATGGTAACCAGCTTTTTTAATACAGTCGCTTATTATTTTAGTTGTTATGCCAGTATATTTGGAAACTGCTCTAATCGAATTAAATCTCTTACAAAATTTGTTTGTCAGATCAAATCCAACATGTCGGATTGATTGTGGATAATAAGACATTTTATATAATATTTTATTGTTCAATATGAAATTTTGTCTAAACTTTAAAAATAGTAGTAGAGAGATTGGAGGGTTATGGATCAGAGCTACAACTCCCCCAAAACATTTATGAGGTACTAAAAAGGATGACAAAAATTAGTAAAACTAGGGGATTTGGGTCTCTGGTACAGGACCCTTCAATATATCTACTACTGAGTTGAATCCTATAATTGGTCTTGTGCAACTTTATTTTGTTTATCTAATTGATTATATTGTTATCTTCTCTATTCAAAGGGCTCGTGCTATTTTATTCTATATCTCTGCTCAGATCTCCATGTATTCCATCCATTAATTTATATTTTAATATTCGCTCAATCCGGGTTATAACACCATATTCGTTAATCCTCTAGACACCGAGACCACTATGGTGGCCTAAGCGGTACAGCGTCCGCCTCCGATGTGGGAGGTCGAGGGTTCATACCAAAGACGTATAAAAAAGGTACTAGCAGCTGCCTTGCTTGGCGTTCAGCATTGAAAGTTTAGTGTTAGGACTGGTCGGCTGGTGTCAGGATAATGTAACTGGGTGGGACATGTCTGTGGCATGATGCCCCAGTGTTAGACATAATAGCAATATGACTGAAATATTGCTAAAGCTACGTTAAAAATCACACACACACACACACACACACACACACACACACACACACACACACACACACGACACCGATAACCACCATCAAAATATATACCCCACCACGCTTTGTCTATCAAAACATTTCAGACTTTAATTGTATATTCTGTTGAATTGTCAAGTTCTAAAGAAATGGAAACGTTGACTGCAATTACAAATAGAACGAATTAAAAAAAAATAGCAAGTATGAACGAAATGGAGACCAAAACTGCCACAACGACACTTATTTCTGGGATAGATATTTACCGTATCGGATAATGCATAAAACTCGTCTAACAATGAGCAGAGGAGACCCAGATCTACTGGAACATCCGGATATCCGTTTTATGTTCTACTAATGACGCTGAGTGGCACTGTTAGCATCCAGGGACATATAATTTATAGGATAAGGTCTGGCAAGCGGTCCAAGGTCAAACGAAGATAACAGAAAGTAAACTTGAGCACGATTAAAATTATCATGATTTAAGGGTTGAAGTAAAGTATTCGCGTACTAAGTGCTGCCACAACAGTGCAACGTGGCGAAGACCGGTAAATCATGGATGTTTTAAAGGTTCACTTGTTTTTCTTTGGCGCTGTCATTGATCTAGTACCCGCACGCTGTTTTAACCTGACTATACTTCATACAAACGATTTACATGCTCATTTTGAACAGATCAACAGGTTTTCCAACGAATGTTCCGAGGAACAGGCACACAACAGAGAGTGTTTCGGTGGCATCGCACGTGAGGCAACAAAAATTAAAGAAATCCGCAACACGCATCAAAATATGATCCTCCTTGACGCAGGAGATCGGTTTACTGGAACCCTCTGGTTCTTTAAATACAAGGGCTTCGCATCTGCGTACTTTATGAAAAAGTTGCACTATGATGCAATAATAATAATAATAATAATAATAATAATAATAATAATGCATTTAAGGAGGGTATAATATCTAGTGTATGGCCCGTATAAGAGATTTATACATAATAACCGTGAATATGCATAAGTTACAACGCGAAATCCTACTAAAATATCTGCTTAAATGACATTGACATATACAATAGTGTTATGAGTCTATGCTCTTAAAATCGGTAACAGAAAAGAGTGAAGACAACAAGCTTTGCAAAAAATTTGACAAATAATTTATTTCCCTAGAATACAAAGTGAAAAATGAGAAAAAAGCATTTACGGTATAGCGAATTAAATCCCAAAATAATCCAAGAATTCAAGACACAAGTCCTAGTAATAAAAAGTCCTGAATGAAGTTCAGTCCAAGTCCCAAAGAGATCCAAAACTGAAGGCGATGACGTGCCTGTTATGGCCTGCCAGGTGCCGATGTGTCAACAGTCTCTTGTTAAATCATAGAAATATTATTCCAGGTTTGAATTCAGTATAAATTCCAATGAATGTCTTTATCCAAGAATTTTATCAGAGCAAATACCAGAGAAAATAATCACTTGAATTCAATAATTTGAAGAAAATAAAATTCATCCCAAACTGGTCACAACATAATGCAACTTAAAGTGCTAGATGTTAAAGCACGACTGGTAAACTCCTCAAAGTCACAAGATAATATAGTTTTCTGCTTGACCTCAACGTCACAATTAGCATTTTCTAAAAACAACCATTACCTAGTGGAAAATAACCTTCTAGAATGATCTAATGAGCCCTTGTTTATTTGCAACACAATAACCTATAAAATTCACTTAGGAATCTCCAAAACCCTGACCATTATGAACATATTTACTCCTTCCTTGTTTACCTGAATAATACTTCGGTTATTAATCTCATACATATAGAGAATAATAAAGCTATTATTAGTTGTTTACATAAATGAAATTTAAAAAAAATAAAAAAAGTCAATCAGGTCAAGCAGAAATGAACTCAATTTTGGACAAGATGAAGTCCAGTAAACAATGTTACATTACAAAACATGTAATGAAATAAAAAAATTTAAACTAACAGACAAACAATTAAATTAAATATACACAACAATAATAGATTAATTTAAAAGAATAAAGTAAGAGGAAAGTAAATAATGATATTTTCATTTCTTATGTTAATCCCAGATAGCCGTCATGCAGCGTTGTAGGAAAATATTCTGCTCTTCTGCTAATTGTGATGCCACCTCCACAAAAAAAAAGGTTCTTAACGGAAAGTTCCGGGGTTTACACGGGCGTTTCCTATGCAACTGATTTCATCGCGTTGTAACCCCTCCCCGTTCCCCCCATAAAGAAAGAAAACAAAAACAAGCAAAACATAAAATAAACAAAACAAAACAAAACAGAAAAAAGACGAACGCGTTTTAACGAATATCAAATCCACGAGTCAAATTAAATGGACTTTTTGTTGCTTGTATCACAAGATGAAACATATCCAATATTTCGCTTGACAACCCTCCCCCCCCCAAAAAAAATCTTCTTTCCACTACATAGCGATCATCGCCTTGGCATCATTGGGCATGGTCACGTTTGGGGGTCCTGGTCTGTTTGGTAGAAAGACCACGGTTTACTCCATAATTTTGACGTCTATCTACGATGTTGTGGAAATAATTATATCTCTCCTTTTGTAAATATCATCTAATCTGACGCAAATTACATAATTTGGTAAAAAATATATAATACTGGTCCTGAAATGACGATGACGTTTATTTTGGAGTGATATACGTTTCTCCATCAGATTCGAAGTTTTAGCCTTAAGATGAAATTGATACGTTTGCATTCCAAATTACTATCATGTGAATTTCGAACAAATATGTTTTTATATGGAAGATTTTAATGCCAGGCCTCATAATGTCAATGATTATTTGGATAAAGATGAATTCCTACTCAAACACATTAATTTTGGTTCCAATTACGTTCAGTTTATCAATAATGCCGTTAAAATTCTCAAAGAGTATACATTACCTAAGAGACGAATAACACTAGGACAAGAAACATATACCATTCCAAAATATTGACAAACATATGTGTACCTAATGTCTTCTTATTTAAATGGAATATGTGGTGATATTACGAGTGTTCCTATTATAACTTTCCGAAATACTTCTGTTATTGACTATTCTCTTGTTTCTAGCAGCACTCTGAAATATGATAATTTTGCATACATGAACTTGACCCACTTGTAACAGTTGCTAAATGTGGTTTTAACCACAAAATGTGGCAAATTTTACCTGTTGACAATGATACAATACCATAAAAACCGAGATGGCAAGAAAATAGAAAGTCTAATTTAATTAAAAACTTTGATACCGGTATATAACAGCATATAGTCCATATATCAGTTTATATTCATCAATGTCGCCATTATTTAATGACACTGCTTCAAAATGTTCAGTTATAAATAATAGCAGTCCATTTTGTAATAAAAATAACATGAGGTTTTGAAACTGTAGCAGTGTGAATTTTGCAAATGTCATTATAACACATAACGGGGGAATTTTACAGATGTCATTGTATCATATAGCAATTTTAAATTGATGTAATTTTGTACCTGTTTGAATCAGTGGCATGTGTAAGGATACTGTATTTGAATACATCTGTGAAGAGCTTGATTTTATTATTAATCTGGTTCCGTTCGATAACTATGTGAGGCGAAACTGGATAAGAGGAAACTGTTGGGTTTTATTTATTGAAATGTAAAGGGTTGAAATGTTGCAGAAACAGCGTAGCACTTGCTGTCAGAAGTTGAAACTTTGCAAAATCGTTATATTAATGGAAGTGGGAGAAAAATGTAAAATTATCCAAACTCTGGAGGGGTGTGTATTAATAATGGCAGCTAGATAAACCTGAGTTCTGATTGGATAAGTAAACTGTTTGTGGTATTGTTTGTGGTATTTTCCCAAGTGATGTCTCGTGTTTTAAAATTGAATTACTTAGCAGAACAGGCTGTCTAAGCTTTTGCGCGAGGCAAGAGGTATTGACTCCGAGAGGAAGGGCAAAAAACCGCCGTAAAGATTGTCCAAGGGACGTGTAGTTGATATTCTATGAGAGCCAAGTAACCAGGCGTGTAAGGAGACCATTCTGCCTAAGGATACAGAGAACGAATCTCAAAGCAAAGAAAATAGATTCCACTCCCAAACTCAGAGTGAACGACTAGTTTAATAGTCTTGAAGAGAGAGAGAGAGAGAGAGAGAGAGAGAGAGAGAGAGAGTCAACTAAATGCGGTAACGCAAGAGTAAGCCAGATGGAACAAGAGTGTTTCTGTGCAAGTGACCAACAACCAATTCATCTGGTTATGTAGACATGCCGGACAATTAAAGTTCGAAATTCTCACTCGATTTCGTGATGAAATTTGCCGTATATGTGTAAACTGAACTACTAAATGAATTTTAAAACTTTATGCTAATTTATTTTTCTGCTAGAGGTGCATCCTGATCCTACAGATGATCTTGTACAATATATTTTGTGGTTCAACTAGTTAATTAAATTGTTATATTCTGTATACTCATACTCATATCTCTGCTTTTACGTCCATTTATTCCATCAATTAATTTCATATTTTTTAATATTAGCTCCATCAGGCCTATATAACCGTGGTCGATCATCCTCTAAACATCGATAACCACCAAAATTAAATAATCCACCACAGGAACTAATTGACAAAATGCGAGAAATGTACAAAAGAATAAAGATACACAAACAAGCAGGACGATTTGAGTTTATACGGACAATGCAGTCCACTAAATTCTTTAATGCAATTTAAAGTTTGCATATGCGAGCATGCGCTTCTTTTCTAATACATTTGCAGAGTATGACACCTCGTCTCGTTCCTTCACTGCTTTTAAGACAGGCCCCAGCTGCGAACACTGATCGAGCTGCTTGGCTGCCGGTGTAGTATTAAATTTTAACCCTCGTTGAATTCTGACCCCGTCGGGTCATTATTCAAAGGCTGTGATCGCATCAAAATCAGCACAGAGGAAGAAACTGACAGCTAAATTCAGTCCTTCAAAAGCACATTTGAAGTTACGCGGCTCTCATTCTTAAGTCGGTGTCGTTTGATATAACAGAGACTAGGCAGAGGAATGTTTATTGTGTCCAACACCCAATGGATAGTTCCAATATTGAACGATAATCTCCGCCCACTTAGTTACTGCTGCTACTGTTCACAAGCTATAGTGAAATTGGCGGATTCAGTAGCATCAGCTACAGATTCAATGGACAACATTCTCGACAATATTTCTGACACTTTCCAACCAGACTGCAAAATTAATTCAGATGAAATTAGGATTTTCGATGGCGAAAATAAGGTCAAAGTTGCAGCACCTTGCTTGTGATCTAGGAGGAAGAACGAACAGCATGACAAACTTGAAGAAGACATTTTGCTAGAAGAGGACAAAATAACAGAATCTTTTTGTTCTTGCAAAGTTATGCATACTTTTTAGTTATCAGAATTAGTATGGTTTCATTTTTTAAAATTTAAAATAAAACTTTCGTTATGTTTTTGCACCCGTTAATTTTATATCGTACACGTATAATTATCTTATAAGAATAAAACAAGTACTTTTAAATCTATAAATAAATAAATAATTTATACAAAGTTGCCTGAGTGATTGAAGGGAATATTACGTTCTTTACGCCGCGTGAACGTGTATCATCAGTTGGACGGATCTAATATTTAGTAAGGGTATCATTGATAAACCAGTAAACTTAAATTGTATCAGATCCAAAAAGAAGAAAATGATAATGACACATCGAAATAAGCCACTACAGGCACGTTGATGGGATATATTTGCATCCGCTTTTCCATAGTTCTCCAATTAGTGTGACTCGTTTCATGTTACTTTATTGATGTCATAACATTTTGCAGGTGTTATTAAATCAGTACTTCGCAAGAGATCAGTTTTATTCTCGTCAGCACGACAAACATATAAATAAATGGCAGGACATAGCTTGCTGTTATTTATAGTCTCAAGCCTAATAAAGACATAAAAAATATTTTATTACAGTTTCACCTCTTTCCTAAAGTTAAAATATTTATTAAAAACCTTTGATTATAAAAAATTGTATTCAAAATAATTAAATTTAACATTTTGAAATAATTGATGTAAAAATCTAATTTTTAAAGTATAGGGTGGTGTTTTGTAAAGTTGACATCAGTTATAATGCTCAATTTTGAAAATTTTAATAAAATGAGCACTGTAGAAGCATGATGCAGGATTCCAATATTTCAATTTAATTCTTTTTAAAAACCAAGTTAACAAAAAGAAAAATATTAACAACACGTATGCACACATTTTCTATAATTCATGTAAATTATTATTCAAATATGATATACAGTTGGAACATAAGCATACAATTACCATAAAATTGTATTCAACATTTTCACAAGCACAACAAAAAATATCATTATTTAAAAACAGTTGTGTGTATTTATATATGAATATGATTATAAATAATGTATCACTTACATGCTGGTGTTTAGTTTGGGAACATTTTTAAAAAATGTCCTTTTGAAATCTTTTTTAATAACTACCCGAAGCACAATGACGAACCATCTTTTGGATAAATTTTCAGTGGTTTTCTGCGTAATCAGTCAAATTCCTTTGCATTATAATAAGAAAGGAACCGAGCGTGGTTTATGTTTGTGAGCAAATGTTGCAGATTGCAACGCGTAACTAAGCAGTGAAATCGATTCCGTTTTTTGATTGGTCAATATGTCCAGTTTGATTGGCAGGTCGGAACTATCCATTGTAATGTTTGGGTTTTGTAAATGACAGAGGAAAAGATCTGTTTTTACAGACACACGTTTATTCCACAGTATACATAATATGTCTGACAATTTGACAGACCTACATCTAGCACCCTATAGATCAGTCTTATCTCGGATCTCTAAGCTGCCGATTCAGCTGTGGGGAAAGTATATATTACCATATAGCACTGCATCTAGAACAGTACATCCCTCCTTTTCTTTCAGACTTAAAATGTATGTGTTTAAATTGAAAATCAGTTTACTGTGGTTCGAACTAATCATAATGATAATAATACATTTTGTAACAACAGAAATTAAGATAGTAGAAATTCATGAGTATTTTCAATTTGCGTCTTAAGTTTCTGATACTGTACAAAATGGTCAACGTAGAACTGGGTAAAATAGGTTTGCAGTTCTCATGGTCACGTCCTGATACTGTTCTGCTTTTTACTGATGGTCGAGCTCAACTTCAGCTTGTACAACTAAATTGCCATTTGATGAGATATTCATGTTATTGTAATTAACTCTCTAGATGCATGTGGTAAAGCTTCTAAAAGTTTTGCATCATTTTGCACACACATTATCCTTCAGGTAGTCTGGTGGTTTTCTAACTCCTGATGATCTTCTTAATGTGAAGTCTGATGCCGAATATGTGTTACATGCATCTCCACCCTTCTTTAGATGAATATGGGGAGAATTCTTTACTGTCTTGAAGATGACGAATTTCTAGTGATCTGATGGTCTTCTCTTCTCGCTGTTACCATTGATCATGTTTTGTTGATGATTTCATACGGTTTTGGGGTCCAATGGAGTTGACAACTTGTCTCGCTTTTCTTGCTTTGCTAGAACACTGTCTCCAAATTTGAAATCTGACTTCGCTTTTCGAGTTTGATCTGCATAGCTCTTCATCCTTTCCTTTGTGTCAGTATCTGTTTTCCTAGTTTTGTTGTTGCCTGATTTGATTTGTATACTTGGGAATTTGTTCTCACTTTTCGTCCAAGTAGCATCTCGGCGGAAGATTTGTTGGCTGTTGCATGAGGTGTGGCTCGGTAAATTGCGTAAGAAGTTGTACAGTTCTTGTTTCCAACTTTTATGTTCTGCATTGGCTGCTTTAATCGCTTTTCCAATTGTCCTCATAAACCTTTCTGTTTCACCATTGGCTTGAGGCCATAAAGGTGTGATTTTCCTATGCTTAAATCCCATGTGTTCTGCAAACTTTGCAAACTCTAGTCCATTGAATGAAGGTCCATTATCCGTTTTTTCAACTTCTGGTATCCCGAACATTGAAAATATCTTGTCAAGTTGAGGGATGACAGCTTTTGCAGTTGTTGAGTTAATAATTTCAACGACTGGATACCTTGAGTACTTATCAATAAGTACCATTAAGTATACTCCAGATGGAAAAGGACCACTGAAATCCATGCTAATTTGACACGAATGGTTTTCTTTTAGAACTGTCACTTTTAGCGCCTCTGTCATTTGCTTTGGCGTTGATGCAAGGCATCGTATACAACTGTGACAGAAATCCTCTACTTGTTTGTCAATACCAGGAAACCATACTTTCTCACGAAGAAGTTGTTTTGTCTTGACTATGCCCTGATGGCTTTCATGTGCTAGCTCTATCACTGTTTTGTAGCCCTTTTGGTACTACTAGTTTCCTGTCACACAGTAGGACATCACCATTAGTAACTGGAACGATCGTGAGCTCATGTCGGAGTCTTTGAAAATGTTTCCAAGGTTTTGTTTTGTTTGTATGAAAGTTTCCAATTTGCAGACTCTATCGATTTGATCACATGCTGAAGGTCCTGGTCGACTAAAGTAGCCATCTTAATCTCTTCAATAGTCATATCTTTGGGTACAGGTATAACGGTATTAAAAACGGAGAGTTTTGGCTCAGTGTGAGTGAAAATGTGTTAGAGGTTACAGTATAGATTAAAAAGACGGACGTTCGAGTCGAGACGTCATTATCTTATCTGCGACTATGGATAGAAGTTTGGTTGGACACACCGTGTGTCACAGAGTCGTCACCGCTGTCCACAGCAGAGTTGACTGCGACATTGAAGGATGACAATGATGATCTATTGAAACGTTTTGACGAGGTTGTGGCGTTTGTAAATCATGATTTGAGTTATATCCTAGAGATGATATTTTGTGAGGCGGACATAGATGAATATGAGGATGATTAGTGGAAGAGACAATGTCACAGTCAACAGAGACCAGTGTAGAGATATAAGCAGCAGTACCATATCCAGAATACGTTAAGCGATTTAATCTATCAGCATCATAGCGAGATCAGTTTTGTCATTTGCTTAACCTGGTGACGAGAGCTTCACTTCCAGGTCGTCAGAAATGTATTAGATTTGATCATGTGTTTAAGGGTATTTTTTGAGGTGATGGGACTTCCAGAGCATGCAACGAAGCGTCAACCAGTCTCTGTGAAAGTTGTCAGCAGGTCATGATAAAATTATATCGGAGACATTACTGCCTCATGTGCTCAGCTCCTCAGGGATGTCAATGCCGTCGGCGGAATCCATGAGTTAAAGGTGTCAGAATAATCCAACCATTTGACGAGAAATTTTTTACCTTTGGTTGAAAGGACCTTTACGATCCTAACACGTCTTGGTTGGTGTCCTGTAATTCTTACTCATGAAAACAACCTTCGATGGGTTCTCCTGAGGCATCTTTAAGCGTTTACGTGACCGGCATTGTTTTCTTGACTGTATCCACCACAAAGACTTCTTGATCCAGTTGGGTGTGTATCCTTTCTTGAAAGTGCTTATTTTTGTCAGCTGATTCTCACGCAGTTACCTCCCTTAAATTCATGTCTACAAATAAGGCGTCCGTGACGTCCTGTTTTCGGTCAAGGTCACCCTGTGAGGTTACTTATGAAGATTCTGTTGAAGACATTCTAATGCTTCGAAGCCATGCTTAATTATACTGGTCAACGATCTCTGGTAAAAATCTAAGTATCTGTTGGTGTTATCGCTGGTGAATCTTTTCCACATGCTATTTTTTAGAGTCTCCCACGTGTAGTTCCAGGAAGCTGAAGTCCTGTTCCAATACCGAGTAATCCTGGAAGAAGAGTTCCAGCAATACCAGCTAATAGTGGTGCGATAAATCCTCCTTTCTTTGAAAATTGTGACACAGACAATTTAAGAGCAAGTCCTTTGTGAGAAGCTGCATGTCTCATCAGAGATGTGGTTTGTCTGTGAGTCAGCATAAGCTTATCAGGTCCTGTTAATGCTGCCGATCTAAGTTTAATGGATATCGGTCTCTTATGCTGAGCTGCCGTAACAATATTTTTTTCTGCTGCGGCGACAGAGTTAATTTTAAGATGCTATTATGTTTTACGTCTCCTACTACCATACCCAGCAGATGAGGTGATGATAGCACGTTTTTGACTCAATCCGTTGCTCCAGTGAAAGCTCCAGAAGCTGCAGCAAGACCCAGTGGAAGCAATACCGACCTTAATAATTTATTTGCCAATGTTTTGACAAGGACTAAAGCGCTGGAAATAGACCCCCCGATATGTTTTTCCGTCCAGTCTTTTTAGCATCTTGCTTATTGCTATAGCGACTTTGTCGCTGACTGCGTTGCTGAGGCATTTTGATATATAATATTTCTTACACAATTAATCGTTGTCTAAACAATGACGTTCATGTTTCCATTAAGTACGTCCAAGGTCATAAATTAATCGGATGTCACTAACGAATAACAGACATAATCCGCACCAGGATTAGCAATAGTCCACCGGATCTCGATTTCGGCTGAGGAATCTTTGAGACGCTCTGAATGTTCTTAGACACATCGAAATGCAAAATGGGATACAACGTTGCGAATTCATCCAGGAACACCTGCGTGCCATTATGTGTATCTTGGTATTTTTGCATGGCCTCCATGAGCATCAGGTACACACGTGATTAATTTCTCGTGGCTGCAGCAAAATTACGCTCCAGTTCTCATTCTGGAAATTGTCTGGAATTGATACGAACATGAATACGAGATGAACTTATATGATCGAATATGTGTTTGTTTCCAGTTTGATTTTCACACCGTGCCGCTAACTGAAAGGCCACAAAACATATCTGGGAAGCTCGTTCCCTGGATTCGTGGCCACTCTCCACGACGTGGTCACCTGTGCTTGAGCGAACTGTTGCATGTGCATTACGTTTTGTTCAAAGTAAATGTATTTGGTAAATCGAGGCGATGTAGTTTTAATTCGAGCATGTGAGCAGCCGAGGGCATGATTTTAGGTTTCCGCAGCACGAGCCACGTCATAGTGAACTGACCATCTGCTGAAGCTCCAGCTACACCCGTTCTGCACATGTACTTCGTTGGAGAATCTCTTTCTAATATCAGCGTATGCTTAACCCCTCTGAAGACCGTGCGGATATCACGACACATTCCAAATATGCTGCCTAGAGGAGGCATCATTCAAATTTCTCGACTGGAATCGCTGAGAGATCGACGTACAGCGAATCCCACATTGTACTTGCAATGTTGTGCAAAAGCAAAATTATTTCTGAAATTAACTCCATTGAGAGCATCGGCATAACCAACACCAGTCACTGGCAGCATATCAGCCGTGCCAGCAAATTGTGTACTTGTGTCAGCACCAGTCTTGGTATCTTTGAACCACCACATGTTGGTCGCACACGATCGCATGTAATCATCTCTGAACTTCTTTAAATTCAGGATCGTACTAGCTTGTGGTAAAAAGCCATTGATTTCTTCCACAGTCTGGTTATTCAGCTGGTATTGTGCTGATTTAAATAACGACCAGCCATTGCTCTGCAGCCTGATCTGAGCATTAGCGGCATAATCTCCTCCTCCAACCAAAGGCCGTATCTTTCCTCGAATCTCCAGAAAAGCTTTCTGTGGAAGTAAATACACATCCTGGTCATGTGTTTCTATTTTTCTGTGCGTGCTCTCGTTGAGGTTAATGATATTGGTATCCTGATATTCCACATACTCATATTGCGTTGTGAAATCGTCGACGAGAATATCATCATTCATCCTCAAGTAATCGGGAGTAAATTCTCGAATGAATTTTTTGTTTATTAATGGCAGTGTGATAAAATCACAGCTGCGATAAAAATCGCACAGTGATAAAATCGCACTGTCCTACAACAGTTGCCCACTTTTAATCCATAACATGATATCATGTTACCAATTTCCGCAGGAGATATAGTCAGTGCGTACACCTTGTTCTCAAGATCCCATAAAACCTTCTGAGTTCCCCAGTGATAGAATCACAAGAAGACAGACCCACAGTTTGTTTAGTTCACTAGGTGCTGCTGACTCACGTGTATAGGGGGTATTTTCTTTCAGACAGACCCACAGGCCTGCGTGATGTCGGCAGGGATAAGCCAATTTGTCGATCAGTATTTTTTTTAATGAGTTATGTGCAGGCGGTGACGGCAACGTCGCTGTGGGCAACGTCGTTGCCTGTGCTTGTGCTTGATCTCGCACTTGATCGAGTAATAGAACTCCAAAGAGGCTTCGTGTCGTCGATGATGGAAGCGTCACTGTGGGGTTGTCTCTGCTTGTGGTTTTGATGTAGAGAGCGCTGAGAGTGCGATTGGCACTATCGCGAAGTCTGAGCATAGTGCTGCCATACGACTTAAGATCAAGATGGATTTTGATCAGGTTATGAAATCGACGAAGATGGTGAATCTCCTGGGCTAAAATTCTTTTTCCTCAAGCGTTTGTTTTTTTTAAAAGCTTTTTCAAAATACGTTGTAATCGCTCTCCGGTCGTTTTGAGATACTCCTCTATCTCTTTAGCTTGATCTAGTTTGCTGACGCTGGTCAGAGTGTCCCACACGGTCTTGCTCTGATCTTCTCGCTGTTCCTCGAAATCCGTCAGTTTTTCCAGGAGCCTAGTTTGTTGAGTAGCACCCATTTCCTGCCACATCACTGGACGTTATCGAGGTGCTGCTCACTTCCAATGAAATCTCCATTTCAATGATCCCCATTTCACTCTAGTCATATTTCATAATTTACGAGGGTATGACGGACACTTTATTATCGCAGCGTTAAACCATCTGCAGGTCAAAGAACTCCTAAAATCGGTGGAAAACAAAATCACATGCATCCCCAATGTGACGAACTATATGGTGGGGTTGGGTGCTCCCAGTATTTTATTTAAACTATTATAGAAGTCCCACCTAGGTTCTATTTTGTTGGAAGTTAAATTTAGTGAAAGATAGATGTAAAACTCCGAGCCCCCAGTCAGCAATGCCGTCGGTTAGATGGTTAAATATACAAAAAAGTTGAAATTCAATGAATAACAATTTAATAACAATTCAATAATCAAATGTCTCCAATTTCCAATTACACTACTTCCGCTCGACCCTTTAATAAGCTTATTGCATCACTTGATTAGCAGAGTGAGAGTGATTTCCACCTGTCCTTGTATTTCTACTCATCTGTCGTATCCTTTCTCTCACTTATTTCTCCCAATTACTTTTCCTCTTCCTCCCCGTCTTTTCCCCAAATTGCTTCTCCTCCTCCTCCTCGACTTCTCTAGCTCATTCTCCTCCTCCTCCACTTTCTCCCCCACGACTACACTTCTGTCGACTTCGACTGTCTCGGCTAGTCTCAATTCCGTCTCCAACTCTTGGAGACTTGGGACCCAATGGAACGGAAGTTCTCTGTCCCCTAAAAAGTTCCTTTTCGAAGCTTTGTCTTTCCTTAGAATCTACCTCTAAGTTCTGCCTCCAGATTACGAGTGGCTTCTTTCTCGGAGTAAACCCTATTGACCTGCAATCCTTCCAGGTGAATACTAAGCTACTCTTACGATTTCGGAAGACATCATTCGGGGCTGAATTGTAATCACGCCCTCTGTCTCAATTTTGATTGGATATAACTGTGGACTGCTCCATTCAAACTTAGCGAACAATGTTCCTCTCGTTGTCTGTTAACGTGTGGAAGGATAAGAACACGCCCGTTCACCCCGTGGACTTTGCTTTTGATCCATGAACTAACCTTTAACATATAGGTGTGATAACGGCAAGCCTTTGTTATGTGACACAACCGGTCGCCTTTGCCGACTCAAGTTTACGGTCTCTGGCTGGTCATGGCAACCCTGCGTAAGAGTTCAATACTAACCCCGAGGAAATCTTTAGAGATCAAACACAAGGCCGCGGTAATATTCCCAAGACAGGTAGATTATAGCTTATACATGACTTTATAGCTGGGTGCTTAGGAAACGTGACACCCACTAACTTTGAAAAATACATGTCGTTCTCGATCGACCCTTTGAATTTTTTAATTCCTTTCAGTTTATGTCAGCGTCTTTAGACGAACTCGATAAAACTTGTCTGGTCTTTATTCATCTCGACGAAACCAATCCAGAAAAATTACATCTACTCTACTCATAAAAAGGAATCTATGCTTACGAGTACATCGATAGCTGCTCACGGTTAGAGGAAACGTCTCTTCTAAACAAAGACACATTTTGTTCCTCACTCTACCTAGAACACTTCACGGACGACAAATACAACAGAGCACTCGCGGTCTGGAAAACCTTTGTGTATCTGAAAGCGGACGTGCTGTTACTCGCAGACGTGTTAAGAAATTTCAGAGATACCTGTCAGAAACATTATCAACTGCATTCTCTGTGGTATTATTCATCACCCGGTTTATCATGGGACGTTCTACTTAAAACACGTCAGGTGCAACTCAAGCTTTTCACCGACCCAGACATGTTTATGTTTACAGCACAGATGGTGCGAGGGGGAATTTCGGTCGTCACCAACAACATGCCATCGCCAACAACAAATACATGTACAACTACGATCCCAATAAATCTTTTTATCTCGACGCCAACAATCTCCACAGGTGGATTTCACTGGATATCGGGGGAACAGTTATGTAAGAACGTGCTGACTGTCATGTCGAAGACGTTGGCTATTTTGTAGAAGTCGACTTGACCTACCCACAACACTTACATGATCTACACAACGATATCCCTTCTGCGCTGATCAATTATTAGTCTCTAATGAGATGCTCTCTCCGGAACAACTATCACAAAAAAACAAATTTGGCCTTGGAGATACCAAGGTAAAAAAACCCAGACTTATACACAATGTCATGAATAAGACGAAGTACATCATGCACTACCGCTTTCCAGATCAGGCGCTGATAAAATTCAACGTGCATTTAATTTTAATCAGGCTCCGTGGCTGAAAAGTTACATTGACTTCAATACATCCCAAATAACCAAAGTTAACACAGACTTCGACAAAGATTTCTTCAAACTCATCAACAAGAACGTCTTCGGAAAGAACATCGGAAACACCAGAAAACGAAGAAACATTGAAATCGTTAACGACGTGCGACAACTTGATAAACTTGTCTCATCAGATGCCTTCATGCACATGAAAATCTTTCACGAAGGGTTAGTCGAGATTAAATCTAGAAAAACCAAGCTTAAGCTGGATAAACCCATTTACGGTGGAGCCGCTGTACTCTATCTTTTTAAAATGCTCATGCTCGATTTCTATTATGGATTTATTAAGTCGATGTACGGAGATCAAACTAGTCTGCTCATGACGGATACCGATTCACTCATCTATGAGATTCAAACAGAAGATGTTTACCAGGATATGTACGATCACCGAGAATACTTTGACCTCAGTGATTATCCAAAGGATAACACGTTTTACTGTGCAGATAATAAAAAGGTTCTTGGAAAGTTCAAGGACGAAGCCAATGGTGATCTCATAATCGAATTCATCGCACTAAGATAAAAAAATGTACTGTTTCACAACAAACACAGGCGACTGAGTGACTGCCCATGAAAAAGTGGTAAAAAACACCCCCACTTTTTCTGCGACTGAGTGACCCCTCCCCCAGTGAAAGTGGTCCAGAACCCCCACTCTAACATAATACTCAGGTGGGCAGAGCTTAAGGAACATTTTATTCAGAAATAAACAACATAACTAGCTATGATTGGTGCATTATATAAGAGGTTTGTTTATGTCAGGCTTTAAAAATGTTGAGTCTCTTTGCAACATGTGAGATTATGTTAATTCATATATAAATCATATTTTGTATTTTTTATGATATTTTTAAAAAATATCATACACATCGTTGAAAATGCATCTGTTGTAACTGGCAACTCTTAACCCTGTTTATTTCCTGCAGAGTTGCTTCTCTTGAACGCAGTAGAGTAGTACCTGGTTCAGTCCTTGTCAAATTGACAGTCTAATAATGTGACAGTGTGTGACACGCATGCTGAGGTAGGATAGAAAGTATATTTATTTCACAAAACATTAGCATTGAGGTCTATGGAAAAACATTTGGTTCCGTGATACCTACATAATTAACAGATATGAACTGAACATAAGCTTCTGCAACTTCAGAATGTTTACAGCATTCAGTTCCAGCCTTGGGGTGTCGCGAAGTGTAATCTGCTGCATTTGTTTTGTCTGGTTTGTAAACTACTTTGAAATTGTATGCTTGTAATCTCAATCGCTATCTCTCAATTCTTGCAGAGGGACGTGAGTTTGGATTGTTGAAAATGATTTCCAGGGGCTTGTGGTCACTGATTAGCTGAAATGTATGGCCAAACAAGTACAGATGGAATTGCTCAGAACTCCAAACTTTTGATTCACGTTCCGTCTTTGAACTGATTGTTGAACAATTTGGGATAAATCGTCAAACATAGTTTGTCATGCCTAGAAAACTGTGTACTTCTGACATGTTTGATGGAATGCAGCAGTGGAAGTACAAACAAAATTACATTATATCCATTTCAAATAAGGAAGATAACTATATCATTAATTTCATTACTACGTGCACTACATTAGTTTTCTTTTGTTGATTTTATACATACTATGCAATTCCTTTTTGACGATTCATAAACCCATGTATGCGGAACATAAAACAATATCCGTTAAAAATGACCGGGAAATCTGATCAAAATTCAACGCTGAGATCAGTTTTCAACGACTGTGAAAATCAAATTCCACGTTAAGAACTCACCCTGGGTCAACTTTCAACGTTGAAGGCAGACCTGGCGGGGTCAGAATTCAACGGGGTCAAAATTTAATACTACACCCGACGTTTGTTTAATCGGCCATACGCTTTATCAGCAAGTGAGATTTTCACTCATGTCAAATTTAATTGCTTTTAGACTCAGAGCAGTAGTCTTCTTGAAGCAGTGCTATATGGTAATACCAACTTTCTCTGCTGAATCAGCAACCTAGAGACCAGAGATTAGGCCGATATATAGAGGGTGCTAGATGTAGGTCTGACAGATGAGTGAGTTGTAGCCTCAAACAATGGTTGGAGTAGAAGGCACAAGAATAGAGGTACTGACTGACACAGGATGAAGTATTAATATCACGAACGAAAATATATTTGTGAAGTTTAAGCAAGCACATAAATTGCAGAAAACAGATGCAAATGTAATTGTCCATGAGTCAGTAACCAAGTGTCATATAGCTGGCAAGTTTCAAGCCAAGATTGAGGCTAAAAATAGGACCCTGGCAGCTCCATTCTATGTAGCCATATTACATACAGATGACAAGTTTAAAGCCAAGATGGAGACTACGGATAGGATCATGACAGATCCATCCTATGTAACCACATTACATGTTGCTGGCAAGTTTTCAGCCATAACTGAGACTAAAGATAGGATTACGAAAACCGTATTCTACGTAACCAAAGAAAATTATGGAAATCTAAAGAGCTATGAATGAAGCATACAGTTACATGTAATTCCAAGAATCGGTACTACAGCGAAGACCAAGTCTGACAAATTGTGCGAGAAGTTCACCGATATCTTCAAAGGAATCGAAAAATTAAAGGACATACAGAAACACCTTCACACTGACAATATTGTATGCCCTTTAACTCGGCCGTACCGATGTATACCATTCCACAATCGGAAGAAAGTTGCAATAGAGCTGGATAGACTTGAAAATTTAGACATGATCGAAAACGTAGATGGAACAACTCCCTGGGTATCTCTAATCGTGGCAGTACGCAAACGAAGAACCCCAATGAAATCAGGAACTGTGTTGATATGCGTTTGCCCACGAAGAGCTTCTACGCGAGAGACACATCACACTCATCGATAGATGGTCTTATAATAGATCTCAATGTTGCAACTGTGTTCTCCAGCTTGATCTAAGTTCGGGCTACCATCAGCTGTAACTGGACGATAAATTAAGGAAGTTTACAACATTCTCGACTCATAAAGTACTGCGGAGATATAAATGCCTAATTTTCGGAATATTTTTATCTGCGTTGATATCTTTTTGAATATCATATTTTCTAGGCGTGACAAACTACGTGGGACAATTTATCTAAAGTTAATCAACAATCGGCGAGTCTCTGCATACCTTAACCAAGCAAACCCAACCATGGAAATGGACTGATATAAAAAAAAAAAAAACGTTTGAAAAGCTCAAACAATGTTTGGCAAGTGAGGCAGTAATAGTATATTTGGATCCTATTAAGAAATCACAATTAACTATAAATGCAATTCCTGTCGGTCTAGGCGAGTTATTGAATCATAATGGAAAGGTTATTGCCTGCTCCAGTAGAGCACTTTCAGTTGTAGAAAAGTGGTATTCGATGTCGGATAGTGAAACACTACCAATAGTTTGGAACACTTCTATCAGTACCTGTTTGGTCATACATTTTCTCTTAGCAGTGACCGCGTTTCACTGGAAGTCAGTTTCAACAAACCAAAGTCACGATACACAGTCTAGAGAGGGTGATTGAGATTACATGCATACAAATTCACAGCGACGCAGGGAGAGCTCAGATTTACGATCTGTTCCTCAGCCTCTAGGTCTATGAGTAAGATGATGCTTTCTTTAACATCAACTGTATTTTACGAAGCAAATAAGTATGCAGTGCCATTCATCGAGTGGGAAAACATTGTACAGAATTGGTTTTCCGAAATGCAGAAAATGAAATGTAGTTTTGGCAAAACCAAGTACGTTTTGCCTTCTGTTGCGCGATAACCGGTTGCCATCAACTGCTGCAACTCAAATGGTGCGAATTTTGTATCAGTTTCATATGTATTACTAAGCAAGAAGGATCCTTACCCAGATGAGGTGCCCCTTTGCTGATGAGCCGGGCTAAATGCGAGCACATTTGCAACGAAATTAACGTCAATAATAATTATCAGACTGGCAACAAAAACACAGCCGAAACCAGGGACTGGGAATAATGTTTTACTCTAGTGTTTATCATTATTTCAGGGAAATTACTAACGGTTTATGCAAAAATCTTGCTTGTTTTTGGCGTGTCATATCAACGACTGGTGCCTAATAAACAACTCAGGAGAAACTTTCTTTTACAGCACCACTAGGATTCAGTATCAAGGTTATTATTTAAACTTGCAAACATACTAGCTAGGCTCGTATTGTCGTTCTCCACATGGGATGTCTATGTTATTTTCCTTACAGTGACGTGATTATCGAGTTACGTAATCTCTGAGTGGTTATGTATAAGCTCGCCACGCAAACTTTGAAGCCCTTGCATTGAGAGTAAGGGTCTCTCGCATTGTGAGGTTGTTAGGTTACTGTGCTACCACTTCTTTGAGCGCAGTGTCCTCGGATTACGATACTACGATGAGTCAATACGTCAGGTGCTATCACTGCCTGAGCTGCAGCGAGTTTTTTTTTATTGTTTCAGCTGAGGCCTAATATTCATTTTTATTGAGGCCTAATATTCAGACGAGATTAATACCAACCTGTCTTTATAGTGTGTCTGGAGATGAAAATGTACGTAGGATGTTTTGTACGTTATCGAAATCCAAAGGTTACCCCTACTGTACTGCAAGGATACCGTCCTTCTTTGCATTAAATATTAGATTGCTCACATTTCAGAAACTTCCGTGTTTTTACGATGCGCATCTAAATTCTCGTCGTTCAAGTTCTCTTATGGATACAACAATTTACTGCTGCCACCCTTCTAGTACCTCGCTGCCACCAGCCGAAGAAAGCATTTCCGTTGGCAGTTCTTCTGTCTCACTTACTTCGGTGGTAAATGTTGTTTCATCTTCATCGGAATGTCAGACCTTAAAAGAGCAAAACACATCGATCTCAAAGCCACCCTCAGCCATAATTTATTGCTTTCACAGCAGCAACTACGCATGCTTAGTGACGAGAGCGCGTGTAGTCTCCAATAACACTAGCTGAACAGAAAAAAATCTCATATCTCAATACGGCAATAAACTTAACCCATTCTACTCTATCTACCGCGTTCTTGGTGCAAAGAGAGCCCGGAACACTATGGCTGGGACCAACAGTTTAAGCACCATGTATCAAAACCAGATGCTTTCTGTGAGATGTCCAAATCTTTGTAGCAACGATTTCATTGTACCAGACATCACCAGACAGGCATTCACAAGTGCTTTGAGCGGTGATGCAGGATCTCAGACTGACTTCAACCTAGACGGGTAAAAACCTATTCTGCTCCATCGCTAACAAGATGAGTGTAAAGCCGACATTCGGGGTGCTTAGAAAGAGCTTTGTCTAACTGAAAAGAGAGGATCGGTGCCTTTCCCAAGCAGACAGCCAAGCTGGGCTGGTCTTAGCTATTATCGAACTCACCACCCTTTAATTACGAGTCGTACGCTCTACCAACTTAACTATCGCCCCTCCCTTAGTATTAAGGTGCAGTCTTCTGAATGTTTATCGACCGCATCATCAAAGACGTAAAATTGCCGTAACATGCAACTGTTATATGGCCCCTGATGTCAATAAGGGTCCTCTTTTATATTGTACTGCTACTGCTACTTTACTCAGGTTACATCTACTACTACTACTATTACTACTACTATTACAATTACCACCACTGCTATCACCACCACCATAATCTTTATCGTCCTTGAAATTGATGGTCAATGTTATTTTTGCTGCTTTGAGTAGTACTCGTAGTATCAGAAGATGCAGCAGCAGTAGTAGTAATAACAGCAATAGAAACAGTAGTATTAGTATTAGTTAGAGTAGTAAAAAAGGATCAGTAATAGTAGTAATAACAGTAGTAGAAACAGTAGTAGCAGTAGAAGTATTAACAAAGCAGTAGAAACCGCAGCAGCAAAAGCAGAAGTAGTAACAGTATGAGAAACATTAGTGGCAGTAGTAGTAGTAGTAGTAACAACAGTAGAAAACTGTAGTAGTAATAGTGGTAGTAGTAGTAAAAGTACTAGAAACAGTAGTAGTAGTAGTACTAACAACAGCAGTAGAAAAAGTACGAGTAGTGGTAGTAGAAGTAGCAACAGTAGTAGAAACAGTAGCATTAGCAATAGTAGCAGCAACGGTAATATAAACAGTAGTTGCAGCAGTGGTAGTAATAACAGTAGCATTAGCAATAGCAGTAACAACGGTAATAAAAACAGAAGATGCAGCAGTGATAGTAATAACAGTAGCATTAGCAATAGCAGTTACAACGATAATATAAACAGTAGTTCCAACAGTGACAGTGATAACAGTAGCATTAGCAATAGTAGTAACAACGGTAATATCAACAGAAGTTGCAGTAGTGCTAGTAATAACAGAAGCACTAGCAATAGTGGTAACAATGGTAATATAAAAACTAGTTACAGCAGTGGTAGTAATAACAGTAGCATTAGCAATAGTAGTAACAACGGTAATATAAACAGCAGTTGCACCAGTGATAGTAGCATCAGTAGGATTAGCAATAGTAGTAACAACGGTAAAATAAACAGTAGTTGCAGCAGTGGTAGCAATAACAGTAGCATTAGCAACAGTAGTAAAAACGGTCAAATAAACAGTAGTGGTAGCAGTGGTAGTAATAACAGTAGTATTACCAATAGTAGTAACAACGGTAATATAAACAGTAGTTGCAGCAGTGGTAGTAATAAATAGTAATAGTAGTAACAACGGTAATATAAACAGCAGTTGCAGCAGTGGCAGTAATAACAGTAGTATCAGCAATAGTAGTAACAATGGGGATATAAACAGCAGTTGCAGCAGTGGTAGTAATAACAGTAGAGTTAGCAATAGTAGCAACAAGGGTAACATAACAGTAGCTGCAGCAGTGGTAGTAAAAACAGTAGCGCTGGCAATAGAAGTAACAACGGTAATATAAACAGTAGTGATAGCAGTGGCAGTAATAACAGTAGCATTAGGAATAGTAGCAACAACGGGAATATAAACAGTAGTTGCAGCAGTGGTAGTAATAACAGTAGCATGAGCAATAGTAGTAACAACGGTACTATAAACAGTAGCTGCAGCAGTGGAAGTATTAACAGTAGCATTAGAAATAGTAGAAACAACGGTAACATAAACAGTAGTTGCAGCAGTGACAGTAGCATCAGTAGGATTAGCAATAGTAGTAACAACTGTAATATAAACAGTAGTTGCAGCAGTGGTAGTAATAACAGCAGCGTCGGCAATGGTAGTAACAACGGAAATATAAACAGTAGTTGCAGCAGTGGTAGTAATAATAGTAGCATTAGCAATAGCAGTAACAACGGTAATAGAAAAAGAAGTTGCAGCAGTGGTAGTAATAGCAGTAGCATTAGCAATAGTAGTAACAACGGTAATATAAACAGTACATGCAGCAGTGGTAGTAAGAACAGCTGCGTTAGCAATAGTAGTAACAACGGTAATATAAACAGTAGTTGCAGCAGTGTTAGTAAGAACAGTAGGGTTAGCAACGGTAGTAACAACCGTGATAAAAACAGTAGTTGCAGCAGTGGTAGTAATAACAGCAGCGTCGGCAATGGTAGTAACAACGGTAATATAAACAGTAGATGCAGCAGTGGTAGTAATAACAGTAGCATTAGCAATAGTAGTAACAACAGTAATATAAACAGTACATGCAGCAGTGGTAGTAAGAACAGCAGCGTTAGCAATAGTAGTAACAACGGTAACATAAACAGTAGTTGCAGCAGTGGTAGTAAGAACAGTAGGGTTAGCAACAGTAGTAACAACCGTGATAAAAACAGTAGCTGCAGCAGTGGTAGTAATAACAGGAGCGTTAGCAATAGTGGTAACAACGGTAATAAAAACAGTAGTTGCAACAGTGGTAGTAATAACAGTAGCGATAGCAATAGTAGTAACAACGGTAATATAAACAGTAGTTGCATCAGAGGTAGTAACAACATTAGCGTTAGCAATAACAGTAACAACGGTAATATAAACAGTAGTTGCAGCAGTGGGAGTAATAACAGTAGCATTAGCAATAGTAGCAACAACGGTAATATAAACAGTAGTTGCAGCAGTGGCAGTAATAGCAGCCTTACCAATAGTAGCAACAACGCTAATGTAAACAGTAGCTGCAGCAGTGGCAGTGATAACGGCAGGATTGGCATTAGTAATAGCAACGATAATATAAACAGAAGTTGCAACAGTGATAGTGATAACAGAAGCATTAGCAATAGTAGTAACAACGGTAATAAAAACATAGTTGCAGCAGTGCTAGTAGCAACGGTAGCATCAGCAATAGTGGTAACAGCAGTGGTAGCAATAACAGTAGCGATAGCAATAGTAGTAACAACGGTAATATGGACAGTAGTTGAAGCAGTGGTAGTAGCATCAGTAGGATTAGCAATAGTAGCAACAACGGCAATATAAACAGTAGTTGCAGCAGTGGTAGTGATAACAGTAGCGTTGGCAATAGTAGTCACAACGGTAATATAAACAGTAGTTACAGCAGTTGTAGTAATAACAGTAGCGTTAGCAATAGTGGATCCAACGATAATATAAACAGCAGTTGCAGCAGTGGTAGTAATAACAGTAGCTTAAGCAATAGTAGTAACAACGGTAATATAAACAGTAGTTGCAGCAGTGGTAGTAATAACAGTAGCGTTAGCAACAGTAGTAAGATCGGTAATGTAAACTGCAGTTGCAGCAGTGGTAGTAATAACAGTAGCACTAGCAACAGTAGTAACAACGGTAATATAAAAAGAAGTTGCAGCATGTCGTAGTACTAACAGCAGCCGTAGCAATAGTAGTAACAACGGTAATATAAACAGTAGTTGCAGCAGTGATATTAATAACAGTAGCGTTAGCAAAATTAGTAGCAACGGTAATATATACAGTAGTTGCAGCAGTGGTAGTAAGAACAGTAGCGTTAGCAATAGTAGTAACAACGGTGATATAAACAGTAGTTGCAGCAGTGGTAGTAAGAACAGTAGCGTTAGCAAATTAGTAACAACGGTGATCTAAACAGTAGTTGCAGCACTGGTAGTAGTAACAGTGGCGTTAGCAATAGTAGTAACAACGGTAATATAAACAGTGGTTGCAGCAGTGGTAGTAATAACAGTAGTGTTAGCAATAGTAATAACAACGGTAATATAAACAGTGGTTGAAGCATTGGTGAAATAACAGTAGTCTCAGAAATAGTAGTAACAACGGTACTATAAACAGCAGTTGCAGCAGTGGCAGTAATAACAGTAGCATTAGGCAATAGTGGTAACAGCAGTGGTAGCAATAACAGTAGCGAAAGCAATAGCAGTAACAACGGTAATATAAACAGTAGTTGCAGCATGTGGTAGTAATAAAAGTAGCCGTGGCAATAGTGGTAACAACGGTAATATAGACAGTAGTTGCAGCAGTGGTAGTAATAAGAGTAGCGTTAGCAATAGCAGTAGCAACGATAATATAAACAGTAGTTGCAGCAGTGGTAGTAAGAACAGTAGCGTTAACAATAGTAGTTACAACGGTGATAAAAACAATAGTTGCAGCAGCGCTAGTAAGAACAGTAGCGTTAACAACAGTAGTAACAACGTTGATATAAACAGTAGTTGCAGCACTGGTAGTAATTACAGTAGTATTAGCAATAGTGGTAACAGCAGTGGTAGTAATAACAGTAGCGTTAGCAATAGTAGTAAGAACGGTTATATAAACAGTAGTTGCAGGAGTGGTAGGAAGAACAGTGACGATAGCAATAGTAGTAACAACGGTAATATAAACAGTTTTATGTGGTATATATACCGTCGTTAGATTTTAGTTACCTTTCATCTGTTTTTGTTGTCATACATCATTTGCACTCCTCATTGATCGGGAAACTTTATTTATTTATCACCGTTACTATTTTATCGTTTTACCTTCAACTGCTTGGTTTCGTATCGCTGGTCGATACGAAACCTTTTACCACTTTTAAATGATGAAAGATGTAACATTTTGTATGGCGCTAAATAGCCTCATAGTGCCGGTGAGTCGTAAAAATTCAACCAAACAACCAACCAATATAAACAGCAATTGCAGCAGTGGTAGTAAGAACAGTAGCGTTAGCAAAAGTAGTAGCAACGATGATATAAACAGTAGTTGTAGCAGTAGTAGTAGGAACAGTAGCATTAGCAACAGTAGTAACAGCGGCAATATGAACAGTAGTTGCAGCAGTGGTAGTAATAACAGTAGCATTAACAATTGTAGTAACAACGGTAATATAAACAGTAGTTGCAGCAGTGGTAGTAATGACAGTAGCATTAGCAATTGTTGTAACAACGGTGATAGAAAGAGTAGATGCAGCAGTGGTAGTAAGATCAGTAGCGTTAGCAATAGTAGTAACAACGGTAATATGAAAAGTTGTTGCAGCAGTGGTAGTAAGAATACTAGCGTTAGCAACAGTAGTAACAACGGTGATAAAAACAGTAGTTGCGGCAGTGGCAGTAATAACTGTAGCGTTGGAAATAGTGGTAATAACGGTAATATAAGCAGTAGTTGCAGCAGTGGTAGTAATAACAGTAGCGTTAGCAATTGCAGTAACAACGGTAAAATAAACAGTAGTTTCAGCAGTGGTAGTAAGAACAGTAGAGATGGGAATAGTAGTAATAACGGTAAGATAAACAGTAGTTGCAGCAGTGGCAGTGATAAAAGTAGCATTAGCGATAGCAGTAACAACGGTAATATAAACAGTAGTTGCAGCAGTGGCAGTATTAACAGTAGCCTTGGCAATAGGAGTAACAACGGTAAGATAAACAGTAGTTGCAGCAGTGGTAGTACTAACAGTAGCGTTAGCAATAGTAGCAACAACGGTAATATAAACAGTATTTGCAACAGTGATAGTAATAACAGTAGCCTTAGCAATAGTAGTAACAACGGTAAGAGAAACAGCAGCTGCAGCAGTCGTAGCAATAACAGTAGCGTTAGGAATTGTAGTAACAACAGTAATACAAACAGTAGTTGCAGCAGTGGTGGTAATAACAGTAGCGCTAGCAACAGTACTAAGATCCGTAATGTAAACTGTAGTTGCAGCAGTGGTAGTAATAACAGTGGCATTGTCAATAGTAGTAACAACGGTAATATAAACAGAAGTTGCAGCAGTGGTAGTAAGAACAGTAGCGTTTGCAAAAGCAGTAACAACGGTAATATAAACAGTATTAGCAGCAGTGGTAGTAATAGCAGTAGCATTAGCAATAGTAGTAACAACGGTAATATGAACAGTAGTTGCAGCAGTGGTACTAATAACAGTGGCATTACCAATAGTAGTAACAACGGTAATATGAACAGTAGTTGCAGCAGTGGCAGTAATAACAGTAGCATTAGCAATTGTAGTGAAAACGGGAATATGAACAGTAGCTGCAGTAATGGTAGTAATATCAATAGCCTTTGCAATAGTAGTAACAACGGTAATATAAACAGTAGTTGTGGAGCAATGGTAGTAAGAACAGTAACGTTAGCAATAGTAGTAACAACGGTAATATGAAAAGTTGTTGCAGCAGTGGTAGTAAGAATAGTAGCGACAGGAACAGTAGTAACAACGGTGATATAAACAGCCGTTGCAGCAGTGGTAGCAATAACTGTACCGTTGGCAATAGTGGCAAAAACGGTAATATAAACAGTAGTTGCAGCAGTGGTAGTGATAAAAGTAGCATTAGCAATAGTGGTAACAACGATAATATAAACAGTAGTTGCTACAGTCGTTGTAATAACAGTAGGATTAGCAACAGTAGTAACAACGGTAAGATAAACAGTAGTTGCAGCAATGGCAGTAATAACAGTAGCATTAGCAATAGTAGTAACAGCGTTAAAATAAACAGTAGTTGCAGCAGCAGTAGTATTAACAGTGGTGTTAGCAATAGTGGTAACAGAGTTGGTAGTAATAACATTAGCGTTAGCAACAGAAGTAACAACGGCAATATAAACAGTAGTTGCAGCAGTGATAGTAGCATCAGTAGCATCAGTAGGATTAGCAGTAGTAGTAACAACGATAAGATAAACAACAGTAGCAGTAGTGGTAGTAATAACAGTAGCGTTGGCAATAGTAGTAACAACGGTAATATAAACAGTAGTTGCAGCAGTGGCAGTAATAACAGTAGCATTAGCAATACTAGGAGCAACGGTAATATAAACAGTAGTTGCAGCAGTGGTAGTAATAACTGTTGCATTAGCAATTGTAGTAACAACGGTAATATAAACAATACATGCAGCATGTGGTAGTAAGAACAGCGGCGATAGCAGTAGTAGTAACAACTTTAATATAAACAGTAGCTGCAGCAGTGGTAGTAAGAACAGTAGGGTAAGCAACAGTAGTAACAACCGTGCTAAAACAGAAGTTGCAGCAGTGGTAGTAATGACAGGAGCGTTAGCAATAATGGTAGCAACGTTAATATAAACAGTAGTTGCAGGAGTGGTAGTAACAATAGTCACGATAGCAATAGTAGTAACAACGGTAATATAAACAGTAGTCGCAGCAGTGGTAGTGATAACAGTAGCGTTAGGTATAATGGTAACAACGGTAATATAAACAGCAGTCGCAGCAGTGGTAGTAATAACAGTAGAATTAGCAATAGTAGTAGAAACGGTAATATAAACAGTAGTTGCAGCAGTCTCAGTAATAACAGTAGTCTTAGCAATAGTGGTGACAACTGTAATATGAATAGTAGTTGCAACAGTGGTAGTAATAACAGTAGCATTAGAAATTGTAGTGAAAACGGGGAAAATGAACAGTAGTTGCAGCAGTGGTAGTAATAACAGTAGCATTAGCAATAGTAGTAACAAAGGTGATAGAAACAGTAGTTGCAGCAGTGGTAGTCAGAATATTAGCGTTAGCAATAGTAGTAACAACGGTAATATGAAAAGTTGTTGCAGCAGTGGTAGTAAGAATAGTAGCGTTAGCAAAAATAGTAACAACGGTGATACAAACAGGAGTTGGAGCAGTGGTAGTAATGACTGTAGAGCTGGCAATAGCGGTAACAACCTGATATATGCAGTTGCTGCAGTAGTGGTAATAATGACAGGAGCGTTAGCAATAGTAATAACAACGGTAATGGAAAAAGTTGTTGCAGCAGTGGTAATAATAACAGTAGCGTTGGGAATAGTAGTAATAACGGTAATGTAAACAGTAGTTGCAGCAGTGGCAGTGACAAGAATAGCATTAGCGAAAGTAGTAACAACGGTAATATAAACAGTAGTTGCAGCAGTGGTAGTAATAACAGTAGCGTTGGCAATAGTAGTAATAACGGTAATATAAACAGTAGTTGCAGCAGTGGCAGTAATAACAGTAGCGTTAGCAATAGAAGTAACAACTTTAATATAAACTGTTGTTGCAGCAGTGATAGTTATAACAGCAGCCTAAGCAATAGTAGTAACAACGGTGATAGAAACAGTAGGTGCAGCAGTCGTAGTAATAACAGTAGCGTTAGGAATTGTAGCAATAACAGTAAGATAAACAGTAGTTGCAGCAGTAGTGGCAATAAAAGTAGGGCTAGCAAAAGTAGTAACATCGGTAATGTAAACTGTAGCTGCAGCAGTGGTAGGTAATAACAGTGGCATTAGCAATAGTAGTAACAACGGTGATAGAAACCGTAGTTGCAGCAGTGGTAGTAATTACAGTAGCGTTAGGAATAGTAGAAACTTCGGTAATATGAACAGTAGTTGCATCAGTGGTAGTAATAACAGTAGCCTTAGAAACAGTAGTAACAACGGTAATATAAACAGTAGTTGCAGCAGTGGTAGAAAGAACAGTAGCATTAGCAACAGTAATAACATCGGTAATCGGTTGCAGCAGTGGTAGTAATAACAGTAGCATTAGGAATTGTAGGAATAACGGTAATATAAACAGTAATTGCAGCAGTGGTAGTAAGAACAGTAGCGTTAGTAATAGTAGTAACAACGGTAATATGAAAAGTTGTTGCAGCAGTTGCAGTATGAATAATAGCGACAGCAACACTGGTAACAACGGTGATATAAACAGTAGTTGCAGCAGTGGTAGTAATAACTGTAGCGTTGGCAATAGTGGTAACAACGGTAATATAAACAGTAGTTGCAGCAGTGGTAGTAATAACAGTAGCATTAGCAATAGCAGTAACAACGATAATATAAACAGCAGTTGCAACAGTCGTTGTAATTACAGTAGGATTAGGAATAGTAGCAACAATGGTAATATAAACAGTATTAGCAACTGTGGTAGTAATTAGAGTAGAATTAGCAATAGTAGTAACAACGGTAATAGAAACAGTAGCTGCAGCAATCATAGTAATAACAGTTGCGTTAGTAATTGTAGTAACAACAGTAATATAAACAGTTTTTGCAGCAGTAGTGGTAATATCAGTAGCGTCAGCATGAGTAGTAAGATCGGGAATGTGAACTGTAGTTGCAGCAGTGGTGCTAATAACAGTGGCATTAGCAACAGTAGTAAGAACGGTAATATAAAGAGTAGTTGCAGCAGTGGTAGTAACAACAGTAGCCTTTGGAATAGTAGTAACAACGGTAACATAAACGGTAGTTGCAGCAGTGGTGGTAAGAAGAGTAGCGTTAGCACTACCAGTAAGAACGGTAATATAAACAGTAGTTGCAGCAGTGGTAGTAATAACAGTAGCGTTAGCAATAGTGGCAACAACGGTAATATAAACAGTAGCTGCAGCAGTGGTAGTAACAACAGTTGCGATAGGAATCGTAGCAACAACGGGAATATAAACAATAATTGCAGCAGTATTAGTAACAACCCTAGCGTTAGCAATAGTAGCAACAAAAGTAATATAAACAGTTGTTGCAGCAGTGGTGGTAATAACAGTAGCGTTAGCAATAGTAGTGACAACGGTAATATAAACAGTAGCTGCAGCAGTGGTCTTAATAACAGTAGCGTGAGAAACAGTAGTAAGAACGGTAATATAATCAGTAGTTGCAGCAATGGTAGTATCAACAGTAGCGTTGGCAATAGTAGTAAGAACGGTAATATAAACAGTAGTTGCAGCGGTGGTAGTAATATGACCAGCCTTAGCAATTATAGTAACAGCGGTATTATAAATAGTAGTTGCAGCAGTGGTAGGAATAAGAGTAGCCTTAGCAATAGTAGCAACAACGGTAATATAAACAGTAGTTGCAGCAGTGGTGGTGATAACAGTAGCATTAGGAATAGTAGTAACAACGGTAATATAAGAATGAGTTGCAGCAGTGGTAGTAGTAAATGTAGCATTAGTAACAGTGGTATCAGGAGTGAGAGGAATAACAGTAGCGTTAGCAATAGTAGCAACAACTGTAATATAAACAGTAGTTGCAGGAGTGGTAGTAATAACAGTGGCATTAGCAATAGTAGTAACAACGGTAATATAAACAATCGTTGCAGCATTGATAGTAGGATCAGTAGGAACAGGAATGGTGGTAAGAACGGTAATAAAAACAGTAGTTGCAGCAGTGATAGTAAAAACAATAGCATTAGCAATAGTAGCAACAACGGTAATATAAACAGTAGTTGCAGCAGTGGTAGTAATAACAGTGGTATTAGGAATAGTGGTAACAACGGTAAGATGAACAGTAGTTGCAGCAGTGGTAGTAGTAACAGTAGCATTAGGCAATAGTGGTAACAGCAGTGGTAGCAACAACAGTAGCGAAAGCAATAGCAGTAACAACGGTTATATAAACAGTAGTCGCAGCATGTGGTAGTAATAACAGTAGCCGTAGCAATAGTGGGAACAAGGGTAATATAGACAGTAGTTGCAGCAGTGTTAGTAATAACAGTAGCGTTAGGAATAGTAGTAGCAACGGTGATGTAAGCAGTAGTTGCAGCAGTGGTAGTAATAACAGTAGCGTTAGCAATAGTAGTAACAACGGTAATATAAACAGTGGTTGCAGCAGTGGTAGTAATAACAGTAGCGTTAGCAATAGTAATAACAACGGTAATATAAACAGTAATTGAAGCAATGGTAGTAATAACAGTAGTGACAGAAATAGTAGTAACAACGGTACTATAAACAGCAGTTGCTGCAGTGGTAGTAAGAACAGTAGCATTAGCAATAGTAGTAAGAATGGTAATATGAACAGTAGTTGCAGCAGTGGTAGTAGTAACAGTAGCATTAGCAATAGTAGTGGCAACGGGAATATGAACAGTAGTTGCAGCAGTGGTAGCAATAGCAATAGCATTAGCAATGGCAGTCAAAAGAGTGATATAAACAGTTGTTGCAGCAGTGGCAGTGAGAACAGTTGCGTTAGCAATAGTAGTAACATCGGAAATATAAACAGAAGTTGCAGCAGTGGTAGTAGTAACAGTAGCATTAGGCAATAGTGGTAACAGCAGTGGTAGCAATAACAGTAGCTAAAGCAATAGCAGTAACAACGGTAATATAAGCAGTAGTTGCAGCATGTGGTGGTAATAAAAGTAGACGTAGCAATAGTGGTAACAACGTTAATATAGACAGTAGTTGCCGGAGTGGTAGTAATAACAGTAGCGTTAGCAATAGTAGTAGCAACGGTAATAGAAGCAGTAGTTGCAGCAGTGGTAGTAAGAACAGGAGCGTTAGCAATAGTAGTTACAACGGTGATATAAACAATAGTTGCAGCAGTGCTAGTAAGAACAGTAGCGTTAGCAACAGTAGTAACAACGTTGATATAAACAGTAGTTGCAGCACTGGTAGTAATAACATGAGCGATAGCAATAGTGGTAACAACGGTAATATAAACAGTGGTTGCAGCAGTGGTAGCAAGAGCAGTAGCGTTAGCAATAGTAGGTACAACGGTAATATAAAATGTAGTTGCAGCAGTGGTAGTAGTAACAGTAGCATTTACAATAGTTTTAACAGCAGTGGTAGTAATAACAGTAGCGTTAGCAATAGTAGTAAGAATGGTAATATAAACAGTAGTTGTAGGAGTGGTAGGAAGAACAGTAGCGATAGCAATAGTAGTAACAACGGTACAATAAACAGTTTTATGTGGTATATATACCGTCGTTAGATTTTAGTTACCTTTCACTGTTTTTGTTGTCGTACATCTTTTGCCCTCGCCGTTGATCGGGAAATTTTATTTATTTATCACCGTTACTATTTTATCGTTTTACCGTCAACTGTTTGGTTTCGTATCGCTGGGCGATACGAAACCTTTAACCACTTTTAAATGATGAAAGATGTAACATTTTGTATGGCGCTAAATAGCCTCATAGTGCCGGTGAGTCGTAAAATTTCAACCAAACAACCAACCAA
Source organism: Megalonaias nervosa (assembly GCA_016617855.1). Lineage (NCBI taxonomy): Eukaryota > Metazoa > Mollusca > Bivalvia > Unionida > Unionidae > Megalonaias > Megalonaias nervosa. The sequence goes on from JAECUM010006983.1 coordinate 58,041, forward strand.
TATAAACATTAATTGCAGCAGTGGTAGTAAGATCAGTAGCGTTAGCAAAAGTAGTAGCAACGATGATATAAACAGTATTTGCAGCAGTAGTAGTAGGAACAGTAGCGTTAGCAATAGTAGTAACAGCGGCAATATGAACAGGAGTTGCAGCAGTGGTAGTAATAACAGTAGCATTAGCAATAGTAGTAACAACGGTAATATAAACAGTAGTTGCAGCAGTGGTAGTAATGACAGTAGCATTAGCAATTGTAGTAACAACGGTGATAGAAAGAGTAGATGCAGCAGTGGTAGTAAGATCAGTAGCGTTAGCAATAGCAGTAACAACGGTAATATGAAAAGTTGTTGCAGCAGTGGTAGTAAGAATACTAGCGTTAGATACAGTAGTAACAACGGTGATAAAAACAGCAGTTGCAGCAGTGGCAGTAATAACTGTAGCGTTGGAAATAGTGGTAACAACGGTAATATAAGCAGTAGTTGCAGCAGTGGTAGTAATAACAGTAGCGTTAGCAATAGCAGTAACAATGGTAATATAAACATTGGTTGCAGCAGTGGTAGTAATAAGAGTTGAATTGGGAATAGCAGTAATAACGGTAATATAAACAGTAGTTGCAGCAGTGGTAGTGATAACAGTAGCATTAGCGATAGTAGTAACAACGGTAATATAAACATAGTTGCATCAGTGGTAGTAATAACAGTAGCCTTGGCAATAGGAGTAACAACGGTAAGATAAACAGTAGTTGCAGCAGTGGTAGTAATAACAGTAGCATTCGCAATACTAGTAACAACGGTAATATAAACAGTAGTTGCAGCGGTGATAGTAATAACAGTAGCCTTAGCAATAGTAGCAACAACGGTAAGAGAAACAGCAGCTGCAGCGGTCGTAGTAATAACAGTAGCGTTAGGAATTGTAGTAACAACAGTTATATAAACTGTAATTGCAGCAGTGGTGGTAATAACAGTAGCGCTAGCAAAAGTACTAAGATCCGTAATGTAAACGGTAGATGCAGCAGTGGTAGTAATAACAGTGGCATTGGCAATAGTAGTAACAACGGTAATATAAACAGAAGTTGCAGCAGTGGTAGTAAGAACAGTAGCGTTAGCAATAGCAATAACAACGGTAATATAAACAGTATTAGCAGCAGTGGTAGCAATAGCAGCAGCATTAGTATTAGTGGTAACAACGGTAATATAAATAGCAGTTGCAGCATTGGAAGTAATAACAGTGGCATTAGCAATAGTAGTCACAACGGAAATATGAACAGTAGTTGCAGCAGTGGTAGTAATAACAGTAGCATTAGCAATTGTAGTGAGAGCGGGAATATGAACAGCAGCTGCAGCAGTGGTAGTAATAACAGTAGCCTTTGCAATAGTAGTAACAACGGTAATATAAACAGTAGTTGTGCAGCAATGGTAGTAAGAACAGTAACGTTAGCAATAGTAGTAACAACGGTAGTATGAAAAGTTGTTGCAGCAGTGGTAGTAAGAATAGTAGCGACAGGAACAGTAGTAACAACGGTGATATAAACAGCAGTTGCAGCAGTGGTAGTAATAACTGTACCGTTGGCAATAGTGGCAACAACAGTAATATAAACAGTAGTTGCAGCAGTGGTAGTGATAAAAGTAGTATTAGCAATAGTTGTAACAACGATAATAAAAACAGTAGTTGCAACAGTGGTTGTAATAACAGTAGGATTAGCAACAGTAGTAACAACGGTAAGATAAACAGTAGTTGCAGCAGTGGCAGTAATAACAGTAGCATTAGCAATAGTAGTAACAGCGCCAATATAAACAGTAGTTGCAGCAGTAGTAGTATTAACAGTGGCATTAGCAATAGTTATAACAGCGGTGGTAGTATTAACATTAGCGTTAGCAAAAGAAGTAACAACGGCAAAATAACCAGTAGTTGCAGCAATGATAGTAGCATCAGTAGGATTAGCAATAGTAGTAACAACGGTGAGATAAACAATAGTAGCAGCAGTGGTAGTAATAACAGTAGCGTTGGCAATAGTAGTAACAACGGTAATATAAATAGTAGTTGCAGCAGTGGTAGTAATAACAGTAGCATTAGCAATACTAGGAGCAACGGTAATATAAACAGTAGTTGCAGCAGTGGTAGTAATAACAGTAGCATTGGCAACACTAGGAGCAACGGTAATATAAACAGTAGTTGCAGCAGTGGTAGTAATAACAGTAGCATTAGCAATAGTAGTAAGAACGGTAATATAAACAGTAACTGCAGCAGTGGTAGTAAAAACAGTAGCTTGAGAAATAGTAGGAAGAACGGTAAAATAATCAGTAGTTGCAGCAGTGGTAGTAACAACAGTAGCGTTGGCAATGGTAGTAAGAACGGTAATATAAACAGTAGTTGCAGCGGTGGTAGTAATACGACTAGCCTTAGCAATAGTAGTAACAACGGTATTATAAATAGTAGTTGCAGCAGTGGTAGTAATAAGAGTAGCCTTAGCAATAGTAGCAACAACGGTATGGTAGATAGTAGTTGCACAGTGGTATGAATAAGAGTTGCCTTAGCAATTGTAGTAACAACGGTAATATAAATAGTACTTGCAGCAGTGATGGTGATAACAGTAGCATTAGGAATAGCATTAACAACGGTAATATAAATAGTAGTTGCAACAGTGATAGTGATAACAGTAGCATTAGGAAAAGTAGTAACAACGGTAATATAAGAAGGAGTTGCAGCAGTGGTAGTAGTAAAAGTGGCATTAGTAACAGTGGTATCATAAGTGGGAGGAATAATAATAACGTTAGCAATAGTAGTGACAACTGTAATATAAACAGTAGTTGCAGCAGTGGTAGTAATAACAGTGGCATTAGCAATGGTAGTAACAACGGTAATATAAACAGTAGTTGTAGCATTGATAGTAGGATCAGGAGGAACAGAAATGTTGGAAGGAACGGTAATAAAAACAGTAGTTGCAGCAGTGGTGGTAATAACAGTAGCGATGGCAATAGTAGTAAGAACGGTAATATAAACAGCAGTTGCATCAGTGGTAGTAATAACAATAGTATTAGCAATAGTAGTAACAACGGTAATATAAACAGCAGTTGAAGCAGTGGTAGTAACAACAGTAGCATTAGCAATAGTAATAACAACGATAATATAAACAGTAATTGCAAGAGTGGGTGTTATAACAGTAGGATTGTCAATAGTAGTAACAACGGTTATATAAACAGTAGTTGCAGCAGTGGTAGTAATAACAGAGGCATTAGCAATAGTAGTAACAACACTAAAATAAACAGGAGTTGCAGCAGTGGTAGTATTATCAGTGGCATTAGCAATAGTAGTAACAGCAGCGGTAGTGATAACAGTAGCGTTAGCAATAGAAGTAACAACGGTAATATAAAGAGTAGTTGCAGCAGTGATAGGAGCATCAGTAGGATTAGCAATATTAGTAACAACGGTAACATAAACAGCAGTTCCAGCAGTGGTATTAATAACAGTAGCATTAGCAATAGTAGTAACAACGGTAATATAAACAGTAGTTGTAGCAGTGGTAGTAGCAACAGTAGCCTTAGCAATAGTAGTAACAACGGTAATAGAAACAGTACATGACGCAGTGGTAGAAAGAACAGCAGCGGTAGCAGTAGCAGTAAGAACCATAATATAAACAGTGGTTGCAGCAGTGGTAGTAAGAACAGTAGGTGTGGCAAGAGTAGTAACAACCGTGATATAAACAGTAGTTGCAGCAGTGGTTGTAATAACAGGAGCGTTGGCAATAATGGTAACAACGGTAATATAAACAGTAGTTGTAGCAGTGGTGGTAAGAACAGTAGCGATGGCAATAGTAGTAACAACCGTAATAGAAACAGCAGTTGCAGCAGTGGTGGTGACAACCGTAGCGTTAGGAATAGCAGTAAGAACGGTAATATAAAAAGCAGTTGCAGCAGTGGTAGTAATAACAGTAGCCTTAGGAACAGTAGGAACAACGGTAATATAAACAGTAGTTACAGCAGTGGCAGGAATAACAGTAGCCTTAGCAATAGTAGTAACAACGGTAATATAAACAGTAGTTGCAGCAGTGGTAGTAATAACAGTAGCCCTGGCAATAGTTGCAGCAACATTAAAATAAACAGCAGTTGCAGCAGTGGTAGTGATAACAGTAGCATTAGCAATTGTAGTAACAACGGTAATATAAGCAGTATTTGCAACAGTGATAGTGATAACAGACGCATTAGTAATAGTAATAACAACGGTAATATAAACATAGTTGCAGCAGTGCTAGTAGTAGCAGTAGCATCAGCAATAGTGATAACAGCAGTGGTAGGAATAACAGTAGCGATAGCAATAGTAGTAACAACGGTAATATGAACAGTAATTGCAGCAGTGGTAGTAAGAACAGTAGCATTAGCAATTGTAGTCACAACGGTAATATAAACAGTATTTGCAGCAGGGATAGTAGCATCAGTAGGATTAGCAATAGTAGTAACAACGGTAATATAAACAGTAGTTGCAGCAGTGGTAGAAATAACAGTAGCGTTAGCAATAGTGGATCCAACGATAATATAAACAGCCTTTGCTGCAGTGGTAGTAGTGACAGTAGCGTTAGCAAAAGTAGTAATAACGGTAACATAAACATTAGTTGCAGCGGTGGTAGTAATAACAGTAGCGTTTGGAAGAGTAGTAAGATCGGTAATGTAAACTGTAGTTGCAGCAGTGGTGGTAATAACACCTGCATTAGAAACAGTAATAACAACGGTAATATCAACAGTAGTTGCAGCAGAGGTAGTGATAACAGTAGCGTTAGCAGTAGTACTAGCAACCGTAATATAAACAGTAGTTGCAGCAGTGGTAGTAAGTACAGTAGCGTTAGCAATAGTTGTAGCATTGGTAGTTTAAGCAGTAGATGCAGCAGTGGTAGTAAGAACAGTAGCGTGAAAAATAGTAGTAAAAACGGTAAAATAAAGAGTTGTTGCAGCGGTGGTAGTAATAACAGTATCCTTGGCAATGGTAGTAGCAATTGTAAGATAAACAATAGCTGCAGCAGTGGTAGTAATAACAGTAGCCTTAACAAGAGTTGTAACAACGGTAATATAAACAGTAGCTGCAGTAGTGGAAATAATAACAGTAGCGTGAGGAACAGTAGTAAGAACGGTAGTATAAACAGTATTTACAGGAGTGGTAGTAAGAACAGTAGCGTTAGCAATAGTTGTAACAACCGTAACACGAAAGTTGTTGCAGCAGTGGTAGTGATAACAGCAGCCTTAGGAATAGTAGAAACAACGATAACATAAACAGTAGTTGCAGCAGTGGTAGTAATAACCGTAGCCTTAGGAATAGTAGTAACAACCGTAATATAAACAGTAGTTGCAGCAGTGGTAGTAAGAGCAGTAGCGTTAGTAATAGACAGTAACAACGGTAATATAAACAGTAGTTGGAGGATTGGTAGTAATAAGAGTAGCCAAAGGAACAGTAGTAACAACGGTAATATAAAGAGTAGTCGCAGCAGTGGTAGTAATAACAGTAGGGTTAGCAATAACAGTAACAACGGTAATATAATCAGCAGTTGCAGCAGTGGCAGTAATAACAGTAGCATTAGCATTGGCAGTAAAAAAGATAATATAAAGAGTAGTTGCAGCAGTGGTAGTAATAACAGTGGCATTAGAAATTGTAGTGAAAACGGGAATATGAACAGTAGTTGCAGCAGTTGTAGTAATAACATTAGCGTTAGCAATAGTAGGAACAACAGTAAGGTTAAAAGTTGTTGCAGCAGTGGTTGTAATAATAGTAGGGTTAGCAAAAGTAGTAAGAAAGGTGATATAAACAGGAGTTGCAGCAGTGGTAGTAATAACTGTGGCGCTGGCAATTGTGGTAACAACGGTAATATAAACAGTAGTTGCAGCAGCGGCAGTAATGACAGCAGTATTAGCAATAGTAGTTACAACGAGAAAATAAACAGTAGTTGCAACAGTCGTTGTAATAACAGTAGGATTAGCAATAGGAGAAACAGTGGTAATATAAACGGTAGTTGCAGCTGTTTTAGTGATGAGAGTAGCCTTAGGAATAGTGATAACAACGGCAATAGAAACAGTAGCTGCAACAATCGTCGTAATAAGAGGATCGTTAGCAATTGTAGTAACAACAGTAATATAAACAGTATTTGCAGCAGTGGTAGTAATAACAGTATCCTTAGCAATAGTAGAACAAAAGTAGCCCTAGCAATAGCAGTGACAACGGTATTATAAATAGTAGTTGCAGCAGTGGTAGTAATAAGAGTAGCCTTAGGAATAGTAGTAACAACGGTAATATAAACAGTAGTTGCAGCAGTGGTGGTGATAACAGTAGCATTAGGAATAGTGGTAACTACGGTAAAATAAACAGTAGTTGCAACAGTGAGAGTGATAAGAGTAGAATCAGTAATAGTGGTAACAACGGTAATATAAGCAGGAGTTGCAGCAGTGGTAGTAGTAAAAGTAGCATTAGCAGCAGTGGCGTCAGCAATGGTAGTAATAACAGTAGTGTTAGCAATGGTAGTAACAAAGGTAATATAAACAGTAGTTGCAGAAGTGGTAGTAATAACAGTAGCATTAGCAAAAGTAGTAACAACGGTAATATAAACAGTAGTTGCAGCATTGATAGTAGCATCAGTAGGATTAGCACTAGTAGTATCGGTCATAAAAACAGTTGCAGCAGTGGTAGTAATAACAGTAGCGTTGGGAATAGTATTAACAACGGTAATATGAACAGTAGTTGCACCAGTTTTAGTAATAACAGTAGCGTTAGCAATAGTGGTAAGAACGGTAATTTAAACAGTAATTGCAGCAGTGTTGGTAATAACAGTAGAGTTAGGAAAAGAAGTAACAACGGGAATATAAACAGTACTTGCAGCAGTGGTAGTAATAACAGTAGCGTTAGCAACAATAGGAAGATCGGTAATGTAAACTATAGTTGCAACAGTGGTAGTAATAACAGTAGCATTAGCAAAAGTAGTAACAACGGTAATATAAACAGTAGTTGCAGCATTGATAGTAGCATCAGTAGGATTAGCAATAGTAGTAACGGTAATAAAAACAGTAGTTGCACCAGTGGTAGTAATAACAGTAGCGTTGGCAATAGTAGTAACAACGGTAATATGAACAGTAGTTGCAGCAGTTTTAGTAATAACAGTAGCGTTAGCAATAGTGGTAAGAACGGTAATTTAAACAGTAATTGCAGCAGTGTTGGTAATAACAGTAGCGTTAAGAAAAGAAGTAACAACGGTAATATAAACAGTACTTGCAGCAGTGGTAGTAATAACAATAGCGTGAGGAACAGTAGTAAGATCGGTAATGTAAACTATAGTTGCAACAGTGGTTGTAATAACAGTAGCATTAGCAACAGTAGTAACAATGGTAATATAAACAGTAGTTGCAGCAGTAGTAGCATAACAGTAGCATTTTCAATAGTGGTATCAGCAGTGGTAGTAACAATAGTAGCGTTAGCAATAGTGGTAACAACTGTAATATAATCAGTAGTTGCAGCAGTGGTAGGAATAACAGTAGCGTAAGCAATAGTAGTAACAACGGTAATATAAACAGTAGTTTCAGCAGTGGTAGTAATAACAGTAGCTTTAGCAATAGTAGTAACAACGATAATATAAACAGTAGTTGCAACAGTCGTTGTAATAACAGTAGCATTAGGAATTGTAGTAACAACGGTAATATAAACAGTACTTGCAGCTGTGGTAGTGATAACAGCAGCAGTAGCAATAGTAGTAACAACGGTAATATAAACAGTAGTTGCAGCAGTGGTAGTATGAACAGTGGCATTAGCAATAGTGGTAACAGCAGTGGTAGTTATAACAGTAGCGTTAGCAATAGTAGTAACAACGGTAATATAAACAGTAGTTGCAGCAGTGATACTAGCAGCAGTAGGATTAGCAATAGTAGTAACAACGGTAATATAGACAGTAGTTGCAGCAGTGGTAATAATAACAGTAGCGTTAGGAATAGTAGTAACATCGGTAATATAAACAGCAGTTGCAGCAGTGGTAGTAATGATAGTAGCCTTAGAAATAGTAGTAACAACGGTAATATAAACAGTAGTTGGAGCAGTGGTAGTAAGAACAGTAGCGTTAGCAATGGCAGTAAGAACGGTAATATAAACAGTAGTTTAAGCAGTGGTAGGAATAACAGTAGCATTAGCAATAGTAGTAACAACGGTAATATAAACAGCAGGTGCAGCAGTGGCAGTAATAACAGTGGCATTAGCAATAGTAGTTAGAACGGTAATATGAACAGTAGTTGTAGCAGTGGTAGTAATAACAGTATCATTAGGAGTTGTTGTGAAAACGGGGATATGAGCAGTAGTTGCAGCAGTGGTGGTAATAACAGTAGCATTTGGAATAGTAGGAACAACGGTAATATAAACAGTCCTTGCAGCAGTGGTAGTAAGAACAGTAGCGTTAGCAATAGTAGTAACAACGGTGATGTGAAAAGTTGTTGCAGCAGTTGTAGTAAGAATAGTAGAGATAGCAACAGTAGTAACAACGGTGATATAAACATTAGTTGCAGCAGTGGAAGTAATAACTGTAGCGTTGGCAATAGTGGTAATAACGGTAATATAGACAGTAGTTGCAGCAGTGGCAGTAATAACAGTAGCATCAGCAATAGTGGTAACAACGATAATATAAACAGTAATTGCAATAGTCGTTGTAATAAGAGTTGGATTAACAATAGGAGAAATAGCTGTAATATAAACGGTAGTTGCTGCTGTTTTAGTGATAAGAGTAGCCCTAGCATTAGTGGTAACAACGGTAATAGAAACAGTAGCTGCAACAATCGTCGTAATAACAGGAGCGCTAGTTATTGTAGTAACAACAGTAATATAATCAGAAGTTTCAGCAGTGGTGGTAATAACAGTAGCGATAGCAACAGTAGTAAGATCGGTAATGTAGACAGTCATTGCAGCAGTGGTAATAAGAACAGTAGCGTTAGCAATGGTAGTAACAACGGTGGTATAAACAGTAGTTGCAGCAGTGGTAGTAATAACAGTCGCCTTAGGAATAGTGGCAAGAACGGTAATATAAACAGTAGCTGCAGCAGTG